>JAYJLU010367729.1:0-13355 GCA_036873645.1 Minona dolichovesicula | reverse complement strand
GCACAGGAACGGATATTGATGAGCTCTGTCATCGTTTTGACCAAAATTTTGAGAGGGTACAATGATATAAGTGTCATGAATTTATAGAACAAAGTTTATTGGTCCCATGTTTTAGCAGTTTTAGCATCCCAGATTATTTTTTATTTATTTTTCATTGTTTCACATATTTCATCTGATTGAATTTCCAAATTGCACAGCTGATACAACTACCAATCATCCAACAGCTGACAGCACATACAACTCAGCTCAATGATTACATAGATAAGTGTACTACCTACAATCAAGTATGCAACTTACCAGAAGGCTATGGACATTTCACCATGAATCATTTGGAGAACTTTGTGAACTCTTTGATAGGAGATGAGATGGCGATGAGAGCTTCTGAAGAGCCATGAGAAGAAGCCAAAGAGGATGAATGGAACAGCCATGGTGCATGGATCATTAAATTTGAATAGCTCAGAATGACACTTTGGTGATAGCTATGCATTTCAAAAAATGTTGAGCACCATTTGTCATACAGTATGCCTTGAAGCTTATCATTTATTTTTTTAATAATTTGGGATGCTATAACATGGTTTAATGTTTTAAAATTGCAGCATAAACTTCATATGTATTAGCTTGAAAAATGGCTAATTGAACCTATAGGTTTCCCAATATATGCCAGAAAATTTTATTACATGGCCAAAAAATGTTTTATATGAGGATTTTTTAATAAAGTGTAAATTTACCAATTATACTATTATTAAATCTAAAGATATGTAAAATCAATATCAATATTACAACATGTCAAGTTATAATATCACCTTTTCAGAATATTAATGATTTACAATGAAGATAAACTTACAAAACTTTTAACAGTTCAAGTTATGCAAAGAATCAATCTGACCTTGATTTGAAAACATCTGACAAGTTATTTTATAGCTTGATAATCAACTCTGAATTATGTCTTTTAATGGATTTACAATTTTTAAAATGTTTTATTTTTCATTTGTTAAAGTCATATCTTAATAGATAGACCTTAGTATTTTCACTATATTATTAAAATATATACTAAATGTAGGTACCCTTGTTAGTTTAAATCCCATTAATTCCATAGTAAGGTGAAATGTTTTAGAAGTTCTGATTATCCTTGGTTACACTGCAACTAAAGAATATCAAACCATATTGACAAATGTGCTCATCATCAAGTTATACCAATTAATTGATATAACCTGACACATTTAGTTTTTCAAATTGTCAATTTTTAATGGGTACCCTTTTAATGTACATACTAATAAATATGTTGTATTTTATTTAATAGATGACTGACATTTCCATTTCAATTGTTCCTCCCTGTTCCATCAAAAAAGCACCAAGCACTGGTGCTGTGAATGATGCTTCTGATTCACAACTTTGGGAACGATCTCAAAGTGAAATTAATTTGAATTCTGTTAACATTTCTGTACCTAATATTTCCAATTCTGAGGAAGAAGTTAAAAAGTATGTTTTTGGAAACTTATTATTATTATTTGAATAAATATTGTCTGTTACATAAATATTTTGTGACATTTACCAACATTAAAATAATAGGTAATTCTATTAGGATAAAGGATAATTAATCAGTCCAATCAAGTTAGGATTTTTTTTAAATCCTAACTATGGTATGTATTTGCTTTTGATAATTTAGAAATGAATTGTTTTTTAACTGATGTCCCAATTATTTAATTTGCTATAAATAGTCCAGCATGAATGGAATTTGAGAGCATGACTTTATTTAACACTAGAAGCACCAGACCCATCAATTAATGATTTTTTGGCAAACTTATTTTTCTTATTCCTTTTGGCCTTTTTCTTGGGGATATGTGCAAGTGTAAAGGGGATTTTGATTCTAATTCATCAGTTTCATTGTAAAATGTACTTCATAAACATACATGCAATGTATATACACCATTTTACGTTTTCAATCTCATCTGATGAATCTCTATCAAATTCATTGGCTGATTCCTTCTTGCCATTTTTAATTGATTTTTTTCATTGTGTACTTATCTCATATGCATCCTAAATGATAAATATGAATGGCACAATATTGTTTGATCTTCTCAATATCAATCATTACATTATCAGATTAGGTAATGTCATTATAATTATTTGAGGAAATGAATGAGAATCTGTTTGCTAAATTATTGCATAAGGACATCATTATAACATGCACAAAATGTAATTTCTGATGGTAAACGATATAATATGTAAAATAGTTTTAGGCATTATTAAAATTGAATTTATGCAAAAATATTGGTTCAAAATGAAAATCGTCAATTGGCGGGTTTTGGCGCTTATATGTATATTGAAAGTCCTGCGCTTCTAGTGTTAAAGCCTATAGATGGTAAGCTAAATGGTTCATTGTGTATTATTAGCATAGGTATTCTGTATTTATTGCATGGCACTTTTAAGTCAGTGTTATGTCTACAATAAAAACAATTACAGGGGTGCATCTAGTCTAATTTCGGAGCAAGCAAAAGTCTATTGGGATTTACCAGAAGCGGTGAAGGATGAAGATGAAACTGAGGTTTTGGAAGTAGAAAACGTTTCTGAACAATCTGAGCCTGATGGTGAACTGTATGTTAGTAATGCTGGTCGCTATGGAAGTAGTGGAGCTATGTTTAGATCAGCTCTGGAGACCATCCCTCAGTGTGAAGAAGTGGCGGTGTTTAGTGCCAGTGACGAATGTCTCAGTGATGAAGCAGATCGACAATTCAGTATGCCTGGAGTACACATCCGGGGGAGTAGTAACCCTGGTGAGTTAGTTATCACTATTTTAAGATTTAAGTGTGGTTGACAGTATAATAAGAAGTATATAGAGATTGGATTTTTGTCTTTCTCTATTCTCATTCTGTACAATTTCCATATTGTATATCTTCAATGTGTGTCTTTTGTCAGTAGTTCATTTTACTTGTTAGTGATATACAGATTTAATTGATTTTTCGTATTGTAGATATCTCCAATAGAGGTGAGTTTCTACTGTATATGGTTGCATTATTCTGATAAATGCCTACATTACGGGATTGATTATCAAAATAATCTGCATCGCCTTATCCTAATAAATATGTACATAGTAGTTAATACACCATCGGCAATATAATAAGCTCCCTGTGTGACAAGGCATCACAATACTAGATATACTACCAAACTACTAGTCGCAACTCTGAAAATATTGAAATTAACGAAGGCATTTTTAGGAGAGGTGTGACAATTTGAAATTTTCGGCTTGACAGTAGCGGAATGTAAGAATTTGTTCGCCGAAACAATTAAGTAACAAAAATCATCGATATACATTTCAATACTTTAATAGTTGAAGCTTTATTATCTACGCTATGGCCGGAGTGAGTGAGTGTGTCGCAGCTTTATCGAAACATCAACGGAATATCAGACAAAGAAGCATTTTAATTTCGATATTTTGTTTGTTGAGTTTGTTACACACTAACTAACTCACTTTTATAGAAATTGTCTTCTCTAAAATAGCTACTAATTCGAAACGTTTTGCCACGATGGAATCTATCTTTAATTTAATTTGTATTGTTGTTTGAGAAATTGTCTTTCGTGAAACACTGATGCACAAATTTCCTGTAGCCGTTTATAATATAATTTTGTGCTGTTTTCACCTGACCTGGGAAGGACTGACTGAGTGATATCAACATTCTTGAAGTAGAAGAAAAAGGGGAGAATAGAGCGATGTGATTTTAAAGAAGTGTTGGAAAGAAAGAGTTGAGAATGATCAGAGGTTCAAACTCGTCCCCGTAATTTATTTCATTCTTGAGTGAATTATCCTTTCGTTTTCCAGGAAAATGGTCAAACAAGACTCTCTCTCTCTCTCTCTCTCTACTCCCCTACCCACAGTGTGAATTTTTAATTCGAGAGGGAGAGCAATATGAATTGACTTCAATCAATCGGGTTTGATCAACAAAAACAAGTCCAGCAAGTGACATGCTTAAAACTTTCAATTGGTTCGTTAATTACAATAAATGGAGAATCAAATAGCGTAGTATAATGAAGACGATTAGCCATGGCGCGGTTAATCCGCTGTTGCACTCGATTTGATAAGGAATGATCATGGAATCTCCAAGACCACAAAGACACGCCTAATGAACTCGTTGGTCTTCAGAATAGCAGCAACGAGTATGCATGTGAAACAAGACACAACGACAGAAGGAACGAAAACGGATAGAAGCCTTCGAACTCTGGACGTGGAGACGCCTTCTTCTCTTGGAGAATCTCTTGGAGGGAACACCAAACATTGAATGATGTGCTGAACAGCGCTGGACAGTCTAGAAGTCTCTTGAATCGGGTATTCATATTGCCAGTCAGCTATATATTAATCATAGTTTGGTCACATCAGCAGACAAAATGGTGGAAATTTTAAAAAGCTTGTGATGCTAGACTGCATTCATTCAAGGCACTAGGAGAAGTGGCCGTCCGCCGACGACTTGGCTGTACAATCTGAAGAAAGTAACTGTGGAAAAATTGGAGAACGTTCGTCAAAGCGGTCACAAGAAAACACCGTCGTCTCGTCGGATGAACTCTCTCAATCGATGTACCGCTTATTCGTGCAATTTGGCAGTTTAAGTTGCTAAAAGTATCTATAGAATTCAACAGCATGCTAAATTTCCACAGAAATCTAAAACTTTTGACCTTCGATGTAAGTTATATTGAGAGGTTTTGTTTGAATTAAGAATTGAATAAATTGAAAGTGTTTGTTTTTAGTTGTGAACATTACTTATTCTCATTCTACTCTTGATTGTAAACTCATCTTAGATAATTACATACTACTTATTTGAGGAGGAAGGAATTCAATAAAAGAAACTTACATTTTTTCTATCCCAGATTGCATCTTCAGCATGCCGTTAATCGAGAGAAGAGGATTTTTATATCTTAGCTCATTTGTTCATCCTTTATTTATAGGCATCTTGTATTTCGCTTGTAATCAAGGCAATCATGCATATATATACGTAGAAATAATACCTGTTAGTATAATATTTAATATGTTCTCTAATATTGGCGATGAACAATTTTATTTATTTGGGGGAAGTGTTGTTTATTCTTCATTCTCGTGTGTCAGTCATCACACATTGATGGATTTCTTCACTCTAACATGTGACTTTCCAATTTAAACGTCAATCAAATTGAAAAGAGGCATCGATTTCGATATAATAAAAATTATTCTTTACGTATGTACATATATTTGATATTATACTTTCGTTTGACTATATATATATATGTATTTAGGAGTTTCGTTTCATTTGTAATGAACTTTTATTTGTTTTGTAAACGCGCTTCATAGGTTGTGAGTCTTCACTTTCACTATCTCCCCGTGTTTTAGTTTTTTCACCATGTGTGTATTCTTTTCACTTAAACATTATTAGGGCTTGTTCATCTGTGAAATAATATTAACAAATTCGTCAGAATTCACCAATATTTACATAAAATGCTTCAAAAAGAATTAGCTTTTGTCAATTAATGCTACTAAAAAATGCAATTACATCACGGTACTGAGCTAATGGTGAAATAAATTTGACAAAAGCAAATTATTCGTTTTAGTGCAAAAATAAATATTTCGGCAGCTTTCGCTCTACACTACTTAGCTTAAAAAGTAGCATACATAGAAGGATCTAATCTCAAATTAATACAGACTGTTTCAACCTTCTTAGATATTATCAGTCGGACCCCTCTCTGCAAAACAAAGGAAAAGTCAAATATGTACACTACTAACTTTCCCCCCAAAATAGGACAAAACATAGACAACAATAGACAGTAAAGCCAATAGATTTAGCGCAACACCCGTTTATTACAGTCACTCTAGCAGTATGAAGTTAAACCCTACTGTTAGTAGTGATGATACTGCTTTCAAGCTTTAAATGAACTGTATGTCTGATTCAGCATCCAGTTGAATTAGCATGCAGTATAGGAAAGCTTTCAAATTGTCATACTTTGTTTTGTAGAGAGCGGTGGTCGAGGGTTTGAAATGTTGAAAAGCGTACGTAGTAGTGCTATACAGTGCTTATAATTCACAAAGTTTATAATTTAATGCTTCCATTCAGTTCTCCATCACTATCCCAACACCGGCGTCTACACGATGTCGGGTTGCAGTACAGCTGGGGCGCAATCTCTTGATCGGTTAGATCAACAGTCGGGACTGTCGCCACTGATGACTGATGATCGGGGTATTCTGTCGGGCAGTTATTCTTCCATTGTGACTGCCACAATCAATAAGAACTCCCGACAGGCTGGCGGCAAGCAGGAGAATGAACACTTCCATTATCATCACCATCACCACCAGCAGCACAATTCCAGCAATTATTTCTGTGATTCTGACTTCGATGATAGTCGAGAGCAGCGACCTAATTATCAGCATAAAATTAAAGCGATGGAAGATGCGATGATGTCTCAGTTGAATAAGCTCACACGGTCAGTTATAATTACGTTATTATATTATATTTTTAAAATTATTGGTCATGCACGGTTTATTGTTAAGGTAATTGGCAAACGGACATCAACAAAACTGTTGCAATATTTCGAATCCTCACATAAAATTACCTACTAGAGAACAACATTAGAACATTTCAATTTTAATCGAGATTTTATCTCTGTTGCTAGGCAATATAAAACCGTATAGCAACCGAACACTTAACAGATATTGCAGAATATTGAGTAATAAACAGGATTACGTGAAAATACATGCTGCCATAATATGCTGGATTTTGAGTAAAAAGTGCATTTGTGGTCGGTTGCTAGGCAAGGTTGATCCCCATAGCAACTGGACACTAAAAGTGAGACTGATTTATCGGTGCATAGCAAACATTTTTGTGTAGTGGTTGCTAGCTAGATTAGACAATTGTGATTTACCTAGTAACTGGACATAAAACAAATAGACAACGGATTTTTACTTCTAGTCGCCAGTTACCAACTGTTAGCCCTAGAGATGCAAAATTTAATCAATATAGTTGACCGATTTGAATGAAATTTTGTCCACGCCTTAGTATGACACATGACAGCTCGCATGCAAATTTTCAAATCATTTCGTTAATTCGTATTTATATTGTTTTCAAATTTCAAATTTTTTAAATTTATTCATTCATTCAACAACAATATCTTGTTTCTATTCGTATATAATAATAATTTGTGGTTGTGGTTTAATTATAAAAAATTTCAGAATCGATATTCTTGATCAATCCTGTTCTGTAAATATGAGCAATGATGAAAACAATGCCATGGCGAATAAAATGTTAGAACAATGCCAGGTATAGATAAATTCACAATTGTTCCCTCATAATAATTATAATCCTTCTGTTGCTGTTGTTGTTGTGTCGCGCTCGCCGGCCGGGATCCGTCCGATCCTGCGCAGGAAGGCCGGATAGGTTGGCAGGTCTGCTAACCTATCTTCACTGTTATAATTTGGCAAAGTTCAAATTATCGTAGCGACGAAACACAACGACTAATTTTAACAATTTATTCTTTTAGTTATTGAAAGTAAAAAAAGGAGCGCTCTTTAATGATATAAATTTCATAATAATTAATTTATGTGGAAAATATCTATCTTGATAGGATCATAGCTTGTTTATTTCCTAATATTGTTGTTCATGAATTTTATATCGTTAGAAAGCGCTCCTTTTATACTTTAATTTGGTAAAAGAATTATTAAAATTGGCAGTTGTGTTTAGTTGCTCTGATAATTTACATTTTGTCAGTTTATAATGGGATTTTCTGTCACTTGGTCGATATCGACATCCAAACAAGCCAGAGTAACCTCTATGCATAGAGTAACCACTCTCAAAATACAGAAACGCATATCGCTGGCTTTGTGCCAACAGCGAGCACAATTTCCTATCTCCGCCATTATAAAAACCACCAGTTATAAATTGACGTCACTCCTAAACGTCTCCTCTGATTTGAATAATTCTTTCACTGAAGGAAAATACAGAAAGAGCATTTTCTAAATATTTAAGAATTGTTAAAATCAAAGTTGGAGTTCAGGAGTGACGTCAATTTGTATAATGGTGGTTTTACAATGGCGGAGATAGGAAATTGTTATCGCTGTTGGCACAAAGTCATCGATATGCGTTTCTGTATTTTGAAGAATGAATACGCTATGGCTCAAACCGTAAACCGTCATCAATTCACATTATATATATATAATATATATATGTATGTGTGTAAAAATTTAGACTTTAGAGGAGTGTATGCGACTGCTACAAACCGCTTGGGAGATGCCACTCTGTGGTCGAGATTGTGCCACTACACTGTGCGATCTCATTCGCACTCAGGGCATTCTGGAATATCTCGCTGATGGTATGGTGCGCTTGGCTCCACAGCCAACATCATTAGTTAATGCCATTTCGGTTGGGCAGGTTGGTAGCGTTTTGGAAGAGGCGGCGGACTCTTCCCTTGAAAGTCTGCATCATGAGAGTGGAGATGAGGCAGGCACGCCCATTCATGACGTTAGTGGGGTCATATTGGAGGAGAATGCCTCGAATATTTCCACACCAACTATGACTGGATCCATGGAGCGCGCGGATTTTAATGAAGTAAATTATAGATTGTATAAATTATGGGGGTTTACCTCAGGGATCTGTATTTGGACCCATCTTATTCTCCATATATATATCACATAGCCAGTCATTCAAGGTCATCAGTTGTACATAGAACTCCAATTCTACTGCTTTAAGGAATCTTGAAACCTGAACTCATTCAGTCAAAGACTGGTTCACCGGTCGTACTCAAGCATGTCGTTCTTTTGTGCTCAAGGAGATGATATTCGCGTAGCATTTACAACATTTGCAAAGAAATTGGAGAACCTCGGAGTAACGCGGACTTGATGTCCAGAATGTTATGAAAAATTGCTACTCAATGAATCGTATATTCAACACAACAGCTGCCAACATTGGACAAAACTCTATGGACCTAGTAGTAACTATGTAATACGAAATACAATGACCATATTACACCCCGATCCTTCAAGACATATAATCGCCAACTATCGCATTCCCGACTTAAGGTCGCAGTCTTCACCTACCTACACAACTTCAAAGACAAACAAACCACTGCATTGATGTCGGAGTTTCTATTACCTTTCAAGATCGGCAAACGCAATAATTTACCTTATTTTCTCGTAGGAATTTCATACAGGAAAAATACCGAATTTTGATTGGTTTAAAATTTTATCAACTGAATTAACGATGGCTGAATTCAGCAGACACGCAGAGAACACTGAATCGATGACTGTATTCAACAGACACGCAGAGAACACTGAATCAATGGCTGAATTCAGCAGGCACGCAGAGAACACTGAATCAATGACTGAATTCAGAAGGCACGCAGAGAACACTGAATCAATGGCTGAATTCAGCAGACAGGCAGGCAGAGAACACTGAATCAATGGCTGAATTCAGCAGACACGCAGAGAACACTGAATCAATGGCTGAATTCAGCCATCTAGAAACTCCGACAAATTAATGAACAACTGTATCTCTTAAATATCAAAGTTCGTCAATTGCAATTGACCAACAAACCAACGTCGACTTTCAATGCAGTCACGGTCAAAAACCGAGTTAAGTCGTCACGCTTTCAGCCTAATTGCTGCAGTCGAGGTGTGGAACGCTCTACTCTATTATCCTATTTAAATTCATGATCGAGCGACATTTTCCTTATTTAATTAATTTGTTAATACGATATATATAAGTCATATACATAGCTAACAAATGTTATTTTCAGAAAATCAAGTAAGCGACCAACCACGAGTATAACAATTGACTATTTATTTCTCATCGTTACATCGTCATTGATGTCGGAGTTTATTTTGTTTTTCTAGATTACATTCTAGATTAGTAATGCCAAAACAATTTTGTACTGTCAAATATGCCGTCATTGATTCAGTGTTCTCTGTGTGCCTGCTGAATTCAGTCATCGTTAATTCATTTGTTAAAATTTTAAACCAATCAAAATGCGTTATTTTGCCAGTATGAAATTCTTACGAGAAAATAAGGTAAATTATTCATTGCGTTTGCGAATCTAGAAAAGCAATAGAAACTCCGATCGACATCAATGGTTACATGCACTTATTATAAGCAGCACTATATTTTACATATTAACTTCTATTCATTTAATTAATGTAGTTTTAAAAATACATAGTGACGCTATGAAAGCTACTAGTACTACCATTTCGATCTAATTTCACTCGCTTCTAAAACTGACCAATTGAATTCCATGCTGTTAATAGCTAATCCATCCGTATTATGAGGGACGGAATTAATATCTCCTTCAAGAAACTACTAAGACTAAAGAGGTCCAGATATCCTCCTCACATTTATATAGATTGAATGAATCCTTCTGTTGAGACTGTAGAGGTCCAGATATCCTCCTCACATTTATATAGATCGAATGAATCCTTCCTGTTGAGACTGTAGAGGTCCAGATATCCTCCTCACATTTATATAGATCGAATGAAACCCTTCTGTTGAGACTGTAGAGATCCAGATATCCTCCTCACATTTATCTAGGTCAAATGAATCCTTCTTGTTGAGACTGTAGAGATCCAGATATCCTCCTCACATTTATATAGATCGAATGAATCCTTCCTGCTAAGACTGTAGAGATCCAGATATCCTCCTCACATTTATATAGATCGAATGAATCCTTCCTGCTAAGACTGTAGAGATCCAGATATCCTCCTCACATTTATATAGATCGAGTGAATCCTTTCTGTTGAGACTGTAGAGATCCAGATATCCTCCTCACATTTATATAGATCGAATGAAACCCTTCTGTTGAGACTGTAGAGATCCAGATATCCTCCTCACATTTATATAGATCGAATGAAACCTTCTTGTTGAGACTGTAGAGATCCAGATATCCTCCTCACATTTATATAGATCGAATGAAACCTTCCTGTTGAGACTGTAGAGATCCAGAGATCTTCCTCACATTTATATAGATCGAATGAAACCTTCCTGTTGAGACTGTAGAGATCCAGATATCCTCCTCACATTTATATAAATCGAATGAATCCTTTCTGTTGAGAGAGATCCAGATATCCTCCTCACATTTATATAGATCGAATGAATCCTTCCTGTTGAGACTGTAGAGATCCAGATATCCTCCTCACATTTATATTGGTCGAATGAATCCTTCCTGTTGAGACTGTAGAGATCCAGAGATCTTCCTCACATTTATATAGATCGAATGAAACCCTTCTGTTGAGACTGTAGAGGTCCAAAGATCCACTTTTTACTGGCATCTTTCATTTTGGGATCATTTTGACTTGAATTCATTCTGTAATGTCTAATTGAATCAGTTAATTTTATGCGGTCACCAACCTGATCTGGGTTGCTTTTTTATTTCACTAAGTTACCCATATATTGACAATGTCAGTTACAGGCAGTTTAATTAATCAAACGCAGTTTATATTAGTACGCATAACTTTATGATAGCATGCTTGCAAGACATCTAAAATAGATCTGTCTACATTATTTTATCTACCTAACTAACTAACATAAATTTAGAGTCTATATTCCATTGATTTCGATATCTGAATCGAATTTAATGCTATTCTTCATCATTTTAATTTGTTGAAACATTGAAAGTATCACTACTAATCTACTCTACTCGAGAGATGTTCTATGCGTGGGAAAGTTTCAATATTCCCATGGGATAATACTTGGCTTGATGCCACACTGAAATCTTTGATCAATGCATTGGTATCCAGAAAATAGACTGTCTGTAAAACATGAGAATCACTAATTCTTTTATAGTGATTATGCAACTTACTTATTGAAATAATAAAGTGCACTGCCCTTAGACGCCCTTAGATTCTAAGAAGCGCAAATAACAAAAGAAGAAAGCATAAAAATAATCGCTTCTCTCTTAATAATCTCTTTTCTCTCCAGCTACATAATACCAAGCAGCATCTTGCTCCGTGTTTTCACACTTCGTATGTTACTCATAGAGAATACAAAAGAATTCACTAGTCGTTATCTTTGATCGTCGAGAGACAGCGTAGCGTGGCTTTACTCCAAATCTTGCGACGGCCTGTGAATAGCTGTTTGTGCCATTTCTATCCTTCTTCGAATCTCTTTTCTTGATGAACCGTCGTCTTTTTTTGTAATGAAAGAGCCAGAGAAAATTGAAGTATTTAACAATTTCAATGTCTTCTCCATTTGTGGTTAACTTTTCGGGGATAGGAATTTGTCAGTAGCCGCGTGTAATCTACAAATCATCGATATGCATTTCAATATTTTGAGAGTGAAACCTCTGTATTACTGTTAGTATTAGTCAAAAGATTACGATGGTATTTGTTAGAGTTTAAAATCTATCAGAATCAGCTTTTATTGCAGTCAGTCAGACTTGAGCTCACCATTCATTTTGCACTGCAGGGCGACTCTATGGTGGCGAATATGGATGAGGTGGACTCCATGGGCACATCTCTCCTGGCCTCTTCTCTGGAGCACCGCCTACTATTGGCTATCGCTGAACTGCTCAGCCAAGTTCTCATACAGGAGAATCTGGATTATCTCAGTGAAATGTGGGCCGTGCCGATTCAATGCTACAGTAATCCTGACAGCGCCAAAATCAACACCGGTAAAGAAATGTCTATTTTATTGATTACACTGATTGAAATAATCGAAAGATTATTCATTCTTATTTGATGAACTGTTTGTTAGCTGGCGGATGTTCCATCTCCATCTGTAGATTTAATTGTGTCTCTCATCTGGGTCTACAACCCTGCCATCGATAACTTCAACTATCCTTACTTACAAATATCGGACAATCATCTTGTAACATAATAGAGGTCTCGAGGTCACTTCAGAAAATCTTTGCCAAATGCCGGTGATTCTTAGCCCATTGATATTGTATGGTGGCGCCATTCAGTTAAGTGAGGTCTCCTGCCAGCTTTAATTGTCTTATACCAGCGGAATTAAGAGCTTTTGAAAGTGCGCAAACAACAATCCCCCTTTGGTCCAACGGCACCCTTTCAAAACAAACTTTCAATTCTTCTGCAGTTCTGCAAAACAATGAGAATTTAATTTAATTAAATTAAATATCAATATTTTAGGTATTTTTATGATTATGCAAACTTCAATTCGTACATATTTGACTTTTCAATTGGTTTGATATCATCTATATCCGACTGATGATACCTAACAAGGTTGAAACAGTCTGTATCGGGTTGAGATCCTTCTCTGTATAGTACTACTTGTTAAGTTAAGTAGTGTAGAGCGAATGCTGCCGAAATATTTATTTTGCACTAAAATGAATTTTGCTTTTGTCAAATAGATTTATAATCTATTATGAGCTCAATACCGTAATTTAATTACGTGTTCGTAGCAATT
>JAYJLU010366618.1:0-13356 GCA_036873645.1 Minona dolichovesicula | reverse complement strand
TGAATTTCACCAATTTATAATGGTGGAGATAGGATTTTCTGTCAATTAGCACTGCGTTATCGATATACAAATATCTAGAACCTCTGTATTATGTTTACTCTGTGGTCAAAACTATTTATAATTACGGAGATTAAATTAAGACAGATTAAAACTGTTTACATTATTCATAAATTTAAAATACAAAATTCACTCACTGCATAGTCCACTATACTGAAGCCGAGTCCTTTACCTTCTTTGTAAAGCTCAATAAGTAAGGGCTCTTTGGGCCACATTGCAACTCCAGTCATGTGCTCTAGAGAGCGACTTCTAATTGATTTAAGACTGGCATCAGAACGAGGGGGAATGGTTGCACTGAACAGGGAATCTTCAGATTTTGCCTGCAATTAATTCATAAAAATAAACCCTTTTTATTCGCAGATCTTTGGGAAAATGATTACGATTCTAGCAATATCTATATATGAATGGATAGTTTAGCTTCTCATATAAACCATATTATTGGTCTCTGCATATTCACGTATGTATGTGTGTGGTTCATAAACGTATGTCAATACAGATTTTATTCATGATATCAGCCTCGATTTGCTGCTGAAAAGCAGATGAGTTTTAGCTTCCTGTATAACTAATTATGCTATATCCTTTCCAAAAATATCATTGTTCTTATTATTGAATGATAATACACATTAAAATTCACACGAGCTAGCAGTCAACATTTCTGATTATAGACGAGATTATAAATATCATTATTGTAACAATCATAGTTTCAGTACTTACAAGATTGATCATAAGTGAATCTTGTTACAAACATTATGTAATTCTCTCAGTTATGAGAGAATTGTGGTTACGTAATTAATTAATTGAATTCTATGGCGCAATTACATTCCTATATTTTCATTTATAATTTTGGCATTCATAACTTCAAATTATGCGAGACGTCAGAATCCATCATTTGATAAACTATATCAGAAGAATATTTCTCTTTGTAACTGTTACTGGGTATAGTAAGGAACTTTGTATAGTCGTAATCACTAGATTATAGGAAACTATATTTACCTTAAAGGGAGTGATCATGGAGGATTGTGTTGATCCAATTTCAGATGTGTCCACAAATTCGGCATCTGATCCTACCGTAGAGATGGAGGATGAAGAAGCGCTTGTGTCACATCTACGTCTGGCACAGACAAGTCTCACATGACTGGGAAGATTTTTCAGAATGTGGACAACTTCTTTGTAATTCAGGCCATATAATTTCTTACCATTCACCTATAGATAGGTAGTCACACAAATTAATATCAATAACGCTTTTTCATACAGGGTCATATGTATATGGTTGAAGGAATAATCTTATTAATTCAAATTACGTTAATCTGGCTACCTATTATCTAGGTTTTGTCCACTTTTGTATATTTCTATAGTATCTGGTATAATTTTTACTATCAGAATAAACTTCCGTAGAAATAGTGGGCTTAGGTATATAGTCTACATTACATCGATCGATTATGTAGCTTTTCTTTGATTGACCAAAATTCTGATCAATAAATATATTCAGTTTTAATAGGATCAATGTCTTAACCTAACTATTGTTCTTGTTAGTACACAGCTCCTCAAGTTGTTACAGCTTTACACTTTTATACTTTATACAAATATTTTACTCAATATTATTACATTTTGATAAGTTTATAATTCTTTGAGTCGTACAAATCAAAATTTTCTTTATTAACCTTTTTATAACCATGGTTATAAAAAGTTTATTTGAAGAAGAATTGAAATCATTCTTCGAATAGAGAAAAATCAACAAAAAAATCATTTAAGTTTTTTTAAATGGAGGAATATTATTCGTTTAATTTTTATTTTCCAATAATTTATCTATAACATACATCTATCGATTGAAATAGAAAAAATAAATTAAGAATTTAACAGTTGAAGTGATAGACAATGTTTTTCAAAAAGATGTTTCAAGAATATTTAAAGAGAATTATTCAATTTATAATATTGATTTGGGAGTTAGCCAAATTGAATATAACGGGAGTATTTTAAAATACATTAATTTCAAAAGCAGAACATTTTGAATCTTCAACTTTTCCGGAGAAATATTATGTTTTATCTATGGAAACGCTTGATGTTAAAATTGAAGAAAATATAGTATATATAAAAAGATGAACATTTTGAAAGTGTGATGATAATGAAAATGAAAACAGGTAGATATTGAAATTTTAATTAAACGTTTTTTATGAATTTTATGAAATATTGATGACCATGAATTGACTAACTTCAAGTAATTCATCTTTTATTCTAAGATTTCCATCGCGACCCACTGGTCCTGGTGCCAATATTTTTCTGATATAATGATGAGGTTGGTTTTCCACTCCTTCAGAATCCACATCGACTGTACCTTCCAGACTTATTCCCAGTCCTCCACTGTCCCTGGACTTGGTGATATGAGCCACCTGAACAAGTGTCAAATCACACAAAGTTATTCGTAATAAGGTATAAAGAATTCGTAATTCACGTCAATAAATTTAATGCTATTTAGGAGAAGACAAAGATAGTTTAGTCCCAACAGTCACCTATACCATAGAAGTATTAACTGTAGTAAAACATACTAAAATGCTGTAGTGTGGTCCAAGTATTTTCGACCATGTTTGTCTCAGTGCAGCCTCGATTTCCATCGGAACATGACCATCTAAATTAAATAACGATTAACAGATATTATAAAACATCAGCATGTATGGATCAGATTTAAATTTATCAATATAATCGGATTAATCGGATAAAATGTCATGTTCTGCTATAGCTGGTGTTATTTTGCGTTTCAGTAAGTATTTGATAGGTAAAGATAATCAAATAAAAGTATATCCACAATAAAACTAACCGAAGAAGTCTCGAGAGCGGTCACGATATTTATTCAAAGTTAGCGCATTTGTACTACCAAGAAAGGAAGTAAAATATTTCTTCATTGACTTTTTCTTTGTTTGTTTCCTACCTAAGGTGGCAGATGCATTGGAATAATCCATCCTTGATAATGAATAATAGCCCCGGTCACCCAGATTAGGCTGGCTGCGACACTGATTCATAGTGTTATATGCAGACATATTCAATGAGTTTTAATCCAGCACACAAAAAGTGGAAATCAATTGTAAACAAGTATCACATGACTCAAAATTAATATGATGAAACAGTCGACTAAGGATGATATGAATTGTGAGAACTTATTAGCGGTATTCAGTAGTAGGTATCACGAAATGTCATTTAGATTCGACGCACAAAACTTTGAGTGAAAGATTTACGCTGTTAAAGCTAAAGAATGGACGACCAGTTTTTATGACGAAAGGACTCTAATTAGGTAGCAGTGGTATCGAGTCTTTATAAATCCACCTGAATCAATAAATCGCACTGTAAAATTATATAGTCTGTGCAAACAAGTAGTACCATATAATCCAAGTGAACACCAACTAGAAAAAGTGAAGTTGTCGAGGTTTCATGTCACTGTATAGTCTGCAGTTCAAATACTCGACTTTGACAAAACTTTTGATCATGACATTGAAATGAATCCAAACCAAATCGAATAACTAGACAGTCCTGATAAGTAGGTAAGCAAGCAGCAAACAAACAAATTGTAGTGATAGTATAGGCTAAGTGATGTTGCTGTTATGGCAGGACAAATAAAATTGAATGGAGGTAGGTAGGTAGGTAGGTATTACGACAATCTCGAATGTCTAAATAATATTTCAACTCGATGAATCCATCATATTATTATAGTAAAATATGTACCGCATGCCTCTCATTAACATCGCATTTAAACACGGATTCGCTGCACAGATTCACAATCGTATGAGATCAGTAGTGGTGTAAAGCAGTTTAAATATAGAGACATTGTATCAGAAGGTAGGACCAATCCATCACTGCTCAGCCAGCACAATCGATATAGAATAGAGATTTCGGTCGATGTTAACAAAGGTATGATAATATGTTGATGTCACACGAGAAAGAGTGAGAGAGTGAGAGAGAGAGAGAGAGAGAGAGGTGAGCGCGTGATGACGCACCACAGTACACCACCAACTGCAACAATCGATTATACACATACTGTCGGTATATTTTTAGATTACGCATGCACGAGCAGATAGTTCGGTACAAGCAAATCTCTGGGTACAAGCTATAGACATCCTGCCTTGGGAGAGGCCTAGCAGTTGGGAATTCCCTTTATTGAAAGTTATTGAAATTATAAAGAGCCAACCACAGAATAGCTGACCATTCCTCTAGTCAGTGGAACAAACTAACTTCGATATCAATGAACAAAATACAATATTTAAGCAATTGAGATTTTCTCAAAAATTAAATTTTCTTATCTAAATTATTTCATTATTTGTCGTTAGATTATCACGAAATCTACGATGAACAATTGAACACAATATTAGCAAAATTGATTAGATTGAAGAAAATAATCAATTTTGCGTAATTTAAATTTTGGGAAAATCTCAATTACTCATTTTTATTCATACGACCTATTATTTTTCTTTACATTATTGGTGTATATTTGTGTCAATAGCATCGTTGATAACTGTCAAACAATCGACAACAGAAATGCTCTGATCAAATACGCTGATGACTCAAACTTAATTGTTCCCAGCAAGCGAAATTGCGCGCGTCAGACTACAAACGAACATGAAAATGTCCTCAACTGGTCGGCAATTAACAAACTCCCATTAAACCTTCTAAAGTGCTCAGCTATATCCTTCCACCGCTCTCCGACATTCGCACCCTCCACACCTTCGGATGTTCAAATCACAAATTGTCTTAAATACCTTGGTGTCTTCCATTGGTCAGATCAGATAAACAATATTATCAAAAAGGCTAATAAAACGCTATATATCCTCCGCATACTAAAACAATTCAGCACAAAAGAAGACCTTATCAACATCCACAACGCAATCTCCCACAGTATTCACATCGAATACTGCAACCTCCTCATGATTGGCTTAGGAACTGGTGATCAATCAAAACTGGAGAGATTTCAAAGAAGAAGAGCTCACGCCATCATCTGTGGTTACGACTGCCGACTTCAGTGTCTTAAAGACCTCACAACAAGGAGAAAGTATCAAAGTACAGCACTCAAATCCCAATCACATCCTGAACGAAATTATGCCTGAATAAAGTATCAGATCCTTCAGAGTTCTAAACAGTAGAACACAAAAACGATTAAATTCCTTTATTCCTAAAACTTCCATTTATTTTAATGACAATCTATAGTAGTCTCACAGTTGTATCATTGAATCATTTTCATCTCTCTATGTCATTGGCCTTTTTCTTATTTTTTTCTGTAAAATCTTTGTTATCGATGTGATTTTTGTATTTTTAATTTTTATTGAATCATATATTATTGACTTACCTCTTGCCTGTATTTCCAAAAATAAACTATTATTATTATGAATAATGATAGTGAATAATGACCTAATGATGATTGTTCAGTATTCTAACTAAGCCTTGCAACGCTATTTAAATTCATACTGTGTAAGTTATGTTTCGACCAATTTCTAAAATTAGGGCGTTAGGATGTACCTAAGTATGTCTTAATTTTAGACAACAGATTTTTTGCGTAATAATTGCTTAAGGATAGCGAAAGATCCACTCCCCCCAATCTTGGAAGAATGGGATTTGCCGACCCATTCTGCAGTCCTCAATACTCAACCGAATTTTGGATCCAGAAAAACAATAATTTCCATTAGCTGTCGTCATCACAGACAGACAGACTGATCAATTCGTCTCTCAAATTTCAAAATGAAACAGAATGAAATAGGTACATCTCATGTTCTACATGTAGTCTTACTTTAGGAACTGATCTTACTGCGATCTACCATTGCAAGCATAATTTTAAATGTCACGCAATTTGTTGAATATAGAAGTCAAATTCTCCTTTAATGCAGTCGAATAATTATTTCTAGTCTTACTTTGCATTATGAATATATATTTCCCTATCTGTATATACTCATATCATTATATTGTAGGTAATGAGGGAAAGTTGTTTTGGTGTGTTGTTTAATTTGTGGCAGATGATAAATTTTG
This sequence comes from Minona dolichovesicula, assembly GCA_036873645.1. Taxonomy (NCBI): domain Eukaryota; kingdom Metazoa; phylum Platyhelminthes; order Proseriata; family Monocelididae; genus Minona; species Minona dolichovesicula. The sequence goes on along the minus strand of JAYJLU010366618.1, from coordinate 7,299 downwards.
CAGGATATCTTATAAAAGGTACAATAATTGTTTATGAATAGAAATTAATAATAAGACTAAAAGCATTTGAATCTGATCAAATTTTTGATAATTAAAATTATTCCCAGAAATAAGATCTATCATCATAATTTCATAAATTAATTGAATCGATTGAAGATATGCTAGGATTAACATGCTTAAAAGCCTGTCAGTTGGTTTGCATTCTTTCAATAATAAAATAAACAATAAACGTTTATTTTGTAAATAAATGGGAATCAAAATATTCATTTTTACAGTATTGAATATTCTTAGAATTTAAAATGAAATAATTCATATTTTGATAGTTAAATACTTGAAGAACAAACATGATTGTATAGAAGAGCATTTAATATTTTAGGTTAAAACTAAAAGTTCACCGTTGTAAAGGTGAGTTGACGATGGCACAAAACTCTTTAGCCTCATTGTGTAATTTATGTCATTATGTAATTTATGATGAATATATTTCTGTAAAATTTGGTAAAAGATGGTGGCAGGAGTGTGCTGGATTTAACATGTTTTTAACACACTCATGGATTACCTTTTACGTCTGTCATTTTGATCTTCTAAGGCAAGCGTTGATGCAGTTGTGGGGGAGCAAATGATTTTGTATGCTTTTTAATTTGCTGCTTGTATTGGAATCTATGCCAATGAATATAGAGGATTGCAATATTATTCTATTATACTTCGCGTGTTGGGTGTATATGCATTGATCAGATTTATTTTCGAAGTAAATTTGTTTATTATTCGCAAGAGCAAAAAGTGTTTTGCTGGCTTTCTTAATTACGTAATGAGAATGATTGATCCAGGTAAGCTTTTTGTTCATGATGACTCCAAGATATTTGATGTAACAAGAGCTGTATCGATATATATGAAGAGCTATAATATATTGTATGTATTATCTCCGCTATTATAAAACTTTAGAATAAGAATATCCGCAGGCATACAGAATGCGATACTCTGCAACCAGACATGAGCTTACTTTTGAAAGATCGATATTAGAGAATCTTTGAACCAATTTCAAATTATCGCCTCTCCTAAACTCATTTATTAAGATTTTAATAATTCATATATCTTTAGAAAGCGCTTATGTCAATATTCTTTCGGTACGCAAAATATTAAAATCAGGAAGAGGCGACAATTTGAAATTGGTAGTTTTATAATGGCGGAGATAGGAATTTGTCAGCCAACAACTTCAGTGAAAAAAAAATTGAAATCGTTCATTGTGCGTCGTCACTATGACAGTTTGAACTTCACCAATTTATAATGGTGGAGATAGGATTTTCTGTCACTTGGTGGGCATAAATCGATATCCAAATATCTATAAGAGTGGGAACTCTATCTTTAAACTTAAAAACTCAATGGTTAAATCTATCAGTGATATTTAAATTGTGAAGAAACTATCAGATTGTTATTTCTATGATTCATCAAGTCTATCGTTGTTAGAATTCCCGAAAACATTTAAATTCATTCCTTAAAAATCCCTCTGGGTTGTGCTGGCTGAATGGTACCAATTATTCAGGATAAAGTGATTAGTTAAACAGTCATAGAACTTGTATCAATGATGTTGTTGATGCATGGATAAAATCGATGTCCGTAAATTAATAAAATGTTTATGTTTTTAGATCTTCTGATTTGCTTATAATTCACAAAGAGTCGGTACACATAATAAGAACGAGAAATCAATATTAAATCAACGCTGAAAATATGGCGAGAGAATTTCTCAGAGGAATTTATTTAAGTGCTCTCTGAGGAGATTTGAAATAACAGCTAGCCAGCACATAATCATCAATGTCACATTATGACATTCAACAATCTTTTACTCCGCTGATTCTCCTTTAAATGAGTGGGTATACACGTATAGATAATTTATGGATGATCTTTTATGTTGCTAGATGCATTTACTACCTATCTCTATAATCGTGAAGCCTTTTTACCTATAAAAAATTATTTTTCTTATAAAAGTTGGTATAATAGATCTTTTGCTCGTAGTAAGTATATACGTACCTTACCTATAATATGAAAATATGTTAGACCAATAAATTGATTGATGGATTAAATAAAAAAATTATTTGCCGTATTCTTAGATACGTTTGACCTATTGTTGTCACCTCAACTATCAAATGAGTTTAAGAGTCTTAAATCTGTTTGATTTAGGGGGTTATAATCTTGAAGATTAAGAAGACAGACACAGTGGTTGTAATATCTCTCAAATTAATAGCTAATAGGTAATAACTCTAAAAGTACAATATTGTTATATTTTATTAAAGAATTATTGATTTTAATCAATTTTATTCCCCCCCCCCTCCTCTGGCAGATATACATATGTAGATAATGTCAAGTATTGAATCTTACCCGTGGTTGGGTAACAATGTGTACACGTGCTCTCCATAAGGAATCGCATCTCCATGAGGGATCGAGCTGATCTTGGAGGTGACGCCGGTGTTTGTGGTCCGGTAATATAGGCATTAGCATTTGGCAATGATAAATCTTTCAACAGTTCCATCTCGCTTCTGTTAGTGAAACTGTCTGTGTCAATAAGTGCGTCAGAGTCGAAAATTTGAATATTTTCTAGGGATTTTTGGCTTTGATAATTGTCAGTATTGTTATTGACCCGGTCTACAAATTGAGATTGAATATAGGCACTGTTACCAATCACCAGATCTTCCTCACTTTGTCCCAATGAACATCCGGCTGTGTGGATAATGGGCGGTGAATCAAACCCGTAAGGAGATTCTTCTCGATCGAGAATCTCAGTCAATTCAACGTTTATGGGAGATTCGCTGGGTTTTTTGTGGGAGCGATAATCTCTATAATCTTCGCGATCCAATTCTGGTGACGATATAACTGCTTGCTCAAGAGCTAAGGAATAAGAGGAAGCTCTTTGCGGTGAAGAGACTACAATTGGTGATGAAATCAAATAGGGTCTCTTATTCGGTGGTGAATTTTCATAGGAATAATCTAAATTGCGTGCTTGGGTAGATCTAGTGGGTAGTGAATAGCAGGAGGCGCAGGCTTGTGAGCAAGTATTACTGTTCACTGTGGGTGCTGAGCTTACTGAAATACACAAATCCCCATCATTAACAAGAATGAAAAATTTCAACAATAATACCTTAAACCAATATAACAAATTGCAGAAATCAAACACAAACATACCTTTCTGCCCTTACGGAGACAGAATTTAATCTGCGAAATGTTATTATTTGTGTGCTATAAATTATTTGCATTTACTTCCATGTTTGCGAACCAATTCATAATTCCAGTTTTAGTTTTTTGATAGTTTGTAAGCACAAATGTGACATATAGGTACATAAGTCAGAATAGAAATAGCCCCTTCAAAAAGAATTTAAAAAATCTTTTTCATGATTATTTATATTTGACAAAAAAATTAATTTCTATAATTTCAAATGCGGGATATAAACTGATTGTGGAAGATTACAGTCAATGATTGCAAAAATTAATGTGGAGATAAACAAAAGTAAACCAACAGACCTATACAGCCTGGACTATTAATAACGAATCCCAATATTTAACCTCTACAATATAGTCTAATTAAGAGTAAAATAAAATTTGAATACCAAATTGTTTTCACTTATCTAATCCCATTATTCGTATATTGTTTCTCTCCCAGATGGCTATATTTTTTATCCAAACGAAATCGGGAAGATAAAAACGAAAACAGCTTAAATTTTGTCACGGTATAATATCAATCTTTTTTAAAATAGTGGAGAAGTTTTATTTTCTACTGATCTGATTAGGTTGCTTACAAAGCATCCTAATTTCATTAAACTCAATGCGACAATCAAAAGAAATAAGTTTGCATTTTGATTTAAGAAAAAGAGTTGTCAATTTTTCACACACACATTTATTCCGAATCAATCGTATCCTCGGGGATTCGATTCAGCATCTATTCTAATTTTCTCTCAAAGCAAAAATCGATGCCAGCATTTCCATCAGAATTCTTTTCTTGCTATGCAAAAGTAAATTGGAATAATTAGAAAAAAATCCCAGCGTATTGCCAATACAGTTGAAGAGAAGTTGCGTCTATCTGTTGATAAAGACATCAACAAAATAATAGTATAACATAACAAAATGTAATTTCTTTGGATAAGACGAGATGGGTTTAAAAGGGATTAATGAGATAATGTTGGGATGGCAATTAAAAATATTTTCTAAATGTTCATGCGCAATTTTCACAGGAGATCTAATTCATTTAATCTTCCTCTGTTAATTTAAGTTATAAATTAAAGAAATGTAATCCCTATTTATTCGAGACTATACTGAATACAAAACTGCTTGAATCCTCTATACTAAGAAATTGATTTAACACTTTAAATTAATGAGAGCCCAATTTTATTTCTTATTCTCATGTAATTAAACAATAACAAAAATATTCAATAAAACATGCATTCTCCATTATTGACTGTTGGTAAAGTGGTCAAAGTTGAACTCATTTATGGTGGATCGAGCAGCCAATCAGAGGAGACTTTGTCAAGAGGAGCCCTTTTTTCTACTTATATGAAATTGATCAATTAGTGCAGTTGTGCACTATTTGTGCACAACTATTTCCACAGGGAATATCTATGACTATTTCTATTGTTCAACTCATTTTATATAGATTTTAATAGACTATACTTTTTGCCCAGCTTCAAACAAAGAATAACTAAACTCTATTATCTGAAGATTCATAAAGTCAACGTCAATGTCTCGAAAAAGCGTTGGAAGCTCTAGCAGTGTTTATTTGATGTAATTTTCTTCTTGGATAATCGATTTCCATAATCATCTGACTCTTGATAAATTCGTGTTTACATAATTTATTTATTTATTTTATAGTATATGATTCTATGTAAATCTACGTTAAAAATCATGAAAATCGTGATAGTCTTTGATTTGAAAATTTGATTTGTTCTTTTAAATAACGAAATACTTTTTTATATCGCAATTTGTCATAATCCAATTTTATCGATTTCTTTCAACACTTCCGTATATTTATAATATTTTAACAATCTTAATCTTAAAGAAGTTGTAAATTCTCCGAAACGTGTTGGGTGAATATTTTCTGTAATTGATTATATTATTGATTTGTTATTATAAATCGATTAAGATGAAAATATATGTAAATTATTTATGTAGTTTACATAAACTCCCATTATCATTAGGTACACATACATACACACACATCAATCGAGAATTGTTCTGTTAGTTCGGATCGTTAAGACCAAAATTGTATCTCTGTAAATGAGGCTACAATCAATATTCAACTCATTGATCGAGTATAATGACAACACACCATCAAATTTAATGTCATATCTGGTATTTCGCTTACTTAAATTGTTCATTTATCGATTAAATTATCTTGTGACTCTGTACAATAAATTTCACAGATAGAATCAACAGTTAATTCAACAAATATTTACATAAATATTAGAGTTTGTCTTTATTTTATTTAAAATTATTTCATATTTCTTTTATTCTTCTTTATAAGAAATCTTTTCATGTTTTAATTCATGAATAATATTTTGTTTTAGTTTCAAATTTTCAAATGATCGTATAATTACTTCATTTCATTGAAATACCTACTAAACCGATTAAAGAAGCCAATCGACAGAAATGCAATGGGTTGATATTGTACGTAAGGTATAGATAGATATAAGTAGATTGTGTTTATGATAATTTATGGTGTGACATCATTTCAAAATATCTGCAAATCAGCAAGCAAAATTTTGTATTTTCACTGAAAATTTCTATAATTGAATGATGAATTTTTAGAATTCATAATTTTAAATTTATCGATTTATGTCTACATACTCGCATTCTGCAGTTGGTCATGAATTGGTCCTTTTCTATATCGTGCTATTCTGAACAGAACAGACTGTTTCGCTGATTTTAGAACTTCAACAGCAGTGTGGTTGTCTAGACCTTTTAGAGAAATATTGTTTACCTAAAATGATTCAAGACAGAGTTTATAATAGTAAAATGAACATAAAATGCTACATTATACTTATATTGTATGTACATAGAAGAGGATTGATTTGTATGTTTTTAAAACCTTTAAATTTTATAAAGTAAAAATAAACATTTCGACATATCCAACTATTCATGTAAAAAAGTAACAATATGTCGATTAAAATAACCGACAGAGCATTTTATGTTTGTAAATATTTTATATCTTTTTGGAAATGATTGAGTAAGCACATAATATGTAGAATGTTTTGAGCTGTTATAAATACAATGAAACATTTATCTCAAATATTTCAAAATTTTCCTGTAAATTGAGACTGAATACAAATAATTCATGATTTGAGAATTGGTTTTGAATGCTAAATAAATATGGGCAAACGAATATCCAATTAAATTCAATAGTGTATCTAGTTATGTATATGTATCAACTCTCTAGGAAAATGAAGTAAACCTATCTACATAATATGTATGTATAGGTATGTATCTGCATGTGATACTCCACAACAGAAGAAGCACTTGATCTGGATAGAAGGCATAATAGAAAACTGATTATTGCGAAAGAAAAATTATGAATACCTACAAATGTAATAATTTATGTTTCCTTAATTCTAAATGACAATGGCATTCTAATTTATTTATCAAGGTTTGTGTCATAAACAAGTAAAATTATTTGGTTTGAGAGGCGATTATGTCTTACATAGAAGAATATATTTAAAATAATAAAAAATGTATTGTTTTATATATTAACTAATTGAAATAGGATATTTCAGTAATAATTGCTTCAAATTTCACTATAAATGATAGGTATCTTGATAAACTAAAAGCATAGGTGAACCTTTTTCTAATTCAGATTTTCTAAAAGATTTTGAAAGCTTTTAAATGAAATCGATACTAAATGTATTATTATCAGTAAGTATAGTTCCGTTCTATCAAAACCAAAATTATAAAACATATAGCACGGATTTTTGACAAAGAATCTAGTAAACAATATTGTTTTATTTTGATTAATTCTGCATTATAGTAGTGACTTGAACGAGTGGTAATAAAGTAATTATATTGAAGGGATTATAGATGAATTCAACATGACTGTTCTCAAACATTCAATTTCATTACGAGACTGAACAAATCAATCTATTGTAAAAGTTAGGAATCGAAATCGTGAGTGAAACAAGGCTCAAAATAATTGATTAATGGCAAAATCAATTTAATATTTCTAATTATTTAAGAGAAATATAAAGTGGGAGATTATATATAAAGAGAGAGAGAGAGAGAGAGAGAGAGAGAGAGAGAGAGAGAGAGAGAGAGAGAGAGAGAGAGAGAGAG
>JAYJLU010366617.1:3928-20645 GCA_036873645.1 Minona dolichovesicula | reverse complement strand
TGTTCGTTTTTGTCGAATTCATAGAAATTTTCGATTTACAACTTGAAACTATTTTTAGAAAATCTGATAGAACATTTATTCGATATAGAATCGAATAGCGTAGACGCGGTTTAGAGATGCTTTCTGATGATGCAAAGAAACTAAATCTACATCATGAGTGCGCGTGTAGAAAAATACAACTCGACATCTAAAGATTTCATGTCGCAAATAAATGAATGAATATATTGAAATCTGCAGTGATGACAATGATGAAAAGAATGAACATGATAAAAGGTGACTGCGATTTACGACGATGGTGAAGAGAGCGATGCCGATATTAGAAATATAAAAGGAAGAATTGTATATCCAACACTGACAAAAGCAACAATAGCTTTATATGTAACTTTTATGAGAAGATCACGTTAAAGCTATAAGTAAGAGTTATATTTGGATAAGTACCAAATCCCTTTGAAGGGAATCTAGGTACAATGATCAAACAAAAACTGAACTGAAGATTTAAAGTAAATGAGTAGTGTTAAAAGAGTTAAAGGTTTATGAGTTGTTCATGAGGATAGCGGTGAATGGGATGAAGGATTTGATGCGTCTTTCTGTTCTGCTGGGTGGTTGCGTGAATTTGTTAGTACGGGGTAGGAATAAGGTGGTTCAGTGCGTGCTCTTTGTTGACTATTGAGATCCATGTAATTATAAATAAGATCTGATACATGCGGAATTAATTTGCATGATCTAGTGTTAATTGGCACGTGCGTCGTGAAAATGTCGGATTTAGTTGCGACAAAAGATTTCCCCATGTGCTGCAATGCTTTTAATTAATGATTTCAATAACTTAAATGTCTCTGAGCTAAGAGAAGATAAGTACAACACGTTATAGGTACGAACTGAAAAAATGATGCAAATTAGAACGATAAGACTTCCATGTCATGATACATATTATTTATGTCGCTGACCAAAATGAGTTATAGCTCACAAATATTGACTGAATTGTTTCCTAGAGGTTGAATAAATCTGAATTTCAAGTGCATCACAAGACACATTTACTAATTTCACTTTCAAAAAATAAAATGAAGTACTTACACACAATGATTTTTTATTAATGAAATATCCAGTTTATTCTGTGTATTTACACTACCAAGAAGCTTAAATTCAAACATTCCATCATAACATTAAAAAATAATCTGAGACTGAAGCTTATCATACAAAATATTGTTTCTGATGTACATAGAGCAAATCAGAATGCAATTAACAGTATTGTATCATACCAGCAAGCTATACACGCATACAATTATCCATAAATGAATGGAATACAAATTTAAACTTCTAAAAAGGTAAACATTTCGGTTCCTTATAGACAATTCTCAATATTACTCGCCAAAAGTCAATTACTAATGGGATAGATAGAAGTTCATAAATAAAGAGTCGAAGTAATAATGTTGGAGTTATAAGGTAAGTTTTTTAAAGTACCCATGTAATTCTTCGGATAAACTAACAGTGAATAAAGTGTCATAACATTTTCAAGATTTCACAAAAACATCAGAGCGATCGATCGATATTTACATAAATAATTCGACATATCTGCGTAAGTATATGTATGTATGTACATGTGGTTGTCTAAGCTGTATTGAAGTGAACAAGCTCTTGACTTATATAGGTTAAGAAATGACAAGATAGTCAACTCATTTCCTATAATTTTCAACGATTAATTCTTCTCAATCCTTTTAGTCTTGGTCTCGCTGATTGGTTAGATGAAGACGAAGACTGTGCATCAAAGACGTTTGGTCTAAAATAAAATAAGGGATACGATTGTAATATGATACTCCTGAACAGTATCAGAAATAGTTCAGGGTTTGTACACTTTTGCCTTTTGAAAAGCAGTACCTAACAACAATATAATGTCAGCAACAAGACCATACAAACTTTGTTATATAAGTAAAAAAGCTCTTTTCTATGTTTAAGACTACTATTTATTTAATTCAATACTTATGTAGAACTCTGTTCAATATGTGCAATGTTATGTTCAAAATGCAAAAAGGATTATGACTTTATAAGTCTGAGCTAGCTTTCAGCATTGTATCAATGTTATTTTGAATATCAGATTGCTCCTTCATTTTACTTTGAGATGCCATCCTTAAGCCCTTTCACATGTATAGCCTTAATATCCTTGGAATATACAGCCTTTTCAGAAAGACCTCACTAGTCTGTGACTCCAGCAATTTCACTTCAACTTTTAAACGTTTGCAACGCTTTTGAAAAATATTCACTTAAGCTTTCCCCTCCTTATTCTTGGCATCTTCAGTCTCAGCAAGGAACTGGACAGAACAGTTTAATGTCATATTCCGGACCATATTATACATTCAAGTGTACAATAAACACAGCAACATAGAAAACCTTTTAGAAAAAAATGCAACTAAACATAATGAAAATGTAGGCTAGAACTGGAGTACCCGTACGAAGGGTGTTATTTAATGGAGCAAATGGTTATTCTGAAACAAAATCATTCAATCAATTTTCACACACAAAGGTGAGACTACTGAAGGAGTTTACAATAAACAAAGTTGGGATCAGGATTTACTTAGGAAAAATCTTTTAAAAGTCACTAAAATGTGTAAAAAATGATATTCTTTAACTAAATTAGAACCTCTGACAAAAGAAACACTGCCCGATTAAAATATTCCCATTTTAATGATAGAAGTCCACAGTAAAATGCCTCCGTTAGTAAAAAATTGAAATATTTCAATAGGGTAGCGTTTCTTTGGACAGGGGGATGTATGTTAAATCAGCTATACTGTATCATGCTTGGTATTACTACTTTACTAGGTAAATCATTTATTCGGTACATGTTCGTGTGGTAATTCCTTATAGAAAGGATGTGATTGTAACGATCTACTTAGGGTATTAGGTCAGTGCAAACAACCTTAGTTCTGTGATATATGAGTCGTTCATTAAATTCACAAATGACATGCCTCTTTGCTCATGTTTTGGGGATTTAATAGCCTTAAGGATAACACGACCAGTAAAGTGACTACCTTATTCTATGGAGATAAAGAACCAATTGGGATAGCAATGTATCCATAGAATTGTATGATCATTTTACTGAGGTATTTTACCTTTAGGCCATTGAATCTCCAAAACATAATAAAAGAGGCAATTCTTTCGTCGATAAGAATTTCCAAGGTATTCTGAATTACTCTTGAAAATATGTAATACAAGTTCAGTTGTTGTGTGGTATGAATCTATTGATGGATCACAACAAAATGACCGCGAATATGGCGGTAAATGGTGTTTTAGGCAAATAAAATCTCCAAACAAACACTTTTTGTGATTTAATTTGATGTTGATGGTAATACTACAGCAGGATATATACTAGTAATCATGTGATTGTTTACGGTCTAGCGATCTAGGACATTTCTTAGATAGAGAAAATTGTTACTTTCTGACATTAATATGAAAACAGTGCAATTATTACGTTATTTCAGTATCGCAAACATCTTTTCTTTTATTGGTTAAATTAATAATAAATATTAATTGTATCAATTATTGAAGTCAGGGCAGGGCGTAAGGTGCGCAATGCAATTACTAGGAAAGGATTGACCAATAGCAGCACTCAAACAATTTTTCTTCTTTCATCATTTTTACTGAGGAGTGACTTCTCGATCACCCAGTATATTAATAATTTTCAAAACATTTCAATTTTCCTCTCAATTTAAATTATTTTTAAATACCAAATTATGGAAGTTATTGATATGCCGTGTGATGGAATTCTATTCATAATCTGAAGCATAAAAGTCAAACTAAATCAAAAAGATTTTATTAATCTAAAATTACATTTACCGCCATTTTGCTGGTGATCCAAAAGTCAAATTCTTTGAAGTTTCAGAATCTCTATAAGTTACTCAAATGAAACAAAATTTGGTGTTATGTATGCGGGGTATAATCCGGGTATATACCTCAGCCACTAATGTGATAAAACTATCACTGATGAAGTAAGTACTGTGGTTGCGAACATTTCAAAAACACAAATGTATAAATAAATAGCATAATAATAAGCTTACTTGTTTTCGTTAGATGTCGAGTCATTACTTAACAACGGGTTAGCAGAGGTGGGCTAAAAAAAGAAATTGTATGAATAATGATATAAGTAACAACACTTTCTGCATCACAATAAAATACATTCATACATACAAGCCACATAGTCTATTATATCAAGACACGAATAATGGCATATGGATATATATCAGGGTTCATAGTGCTATAGGTGAAAATGTGAACTTTACGGATGCATCCTATGAATATATTTAAAGGCATAGGATAAAGGTACCAGATTAGGTTGTGATGCTGGCGGTAACAGATATTCTCAATATGTACTAGATTGGCAGTCTGATCATTTCAAATGCGTCCTATTCATTATTATTATTTATTTAGGACATGGAGTTAAAAGTTACATATACAGTAAAGCATGAAAGTAAACTAAATTCTAACTAAAATATCCAAGGAACAAAAGGCAGTATGTAGTTACATATAAAACACATCAAAAAATATATATTAGGAAAGTTAGTTAAACTTATGTTTATATTAAAATAAATGGGGAAAAGAGCAGGAAAGTTTGGAGTAGGTATGATCAAGGCAGATGTTTATTAGTTACACAAAGAAGCATAGGTATTTATTAAGGTAGTACATAAAAGACACATTATCAATGGAATTAGTTAAAACCAAAACATGTTTAAATAAAAGAAAGGACCGAATGTGTGGAGTACACACGAATAAAAATTAAAATCAGTGTTAAGATGGAGGAAAATGGAGGGCGAATACTTTTACTCAAGCAAACACTTGTGACTAATTCCATGAGAAAGCGAGATCCAAATTATTGATGCTTCCTCTGTGGCTTTGTTATTTTTGGTGACTTAGTGCAGGGTGTAAAAGTCGGATCTATTTCTTAAATGTTCAGAGAGTGGATGTCTGGTGTTACTTTATGGTTTATCAGTGCTAGTCTTAGTTTCATTGTATCTTTAATTTTTAGGATTATCGTCGCTATGTACATAGTATTGCTATTATATAGTTTGGGGTTTCTTGGAATATTTTTAAAATTCTGTTGTGTATTTTGCAATTGATCTAGCTACCTACAATTATTTTTGGCGTAATAGTTCAATGCTATAGTTTATACATTTGAGAAGAAGTGATTTGTAAATGAGATTTAGTTTGTTATGGTCTAATGTATTCCTCAGATATTTTTTAATCAAATTACAAATATGGCTGTCCCATTTTAGTTCATTTTGAATGATCATTACAAGATATTTGGTTTCTTTGCTTTCAGTAACTTGTTTGTTATCTAGTTTTAGGTTACTTTTTCTCTGCTTAACTCTACCAAAATCTCAGAAATGCGTTTTTAAAAAGTTAATTGTGCCAGTCTCTTGCTATTTAGAGCCATTAACATTTCTGTAGGGCCGTATTTGCCCTATTTTCTAGATCTTCATAGTTATTACCACTAATTAGGGGAAACTGCTAATATACTCAATAAAATAAAGCTCAGTAAGTTAGTGTAAAGAAAATTTTATACCAAGAATCAACAAGACACCAGTATTATTAAAATAATATTTACTTACCATTTTATTAAATGAAAAGGTAGATGTTGATTCTGAGGATGTTATTTGACGCTTCAAGACATTTGAATTGGAATCTGAATATGTTGGATTGGAAGATTGGAAAATACTACCAGACGAAGATGAGTTAGCATTAACATTAAACAAGTTGGGGGACTGGAAAGCAGGGGAACTTTCCGACTTTGAAAGACCATTAACTGTGAATAAGGATGTTGAATTTGATTGAGGTGTAGTGGAAGCTTTAGATAAACCAAACAGACTAGAATTGGAAGAGGCTGCTGCTCCAAAGTTGAACAGAGAGGTAGCTGGAGAAGCTGACATTGCACTTGCATTGGATAAAAAAGGTTTATTAAAATTTATTGACGGCTGGGTGATCTCGACATGTGGTTTCGAAGAAGCTCCAAATAGGTTGGAAGGTTTAGAAACATCATTATTGTCCTTTGCAACGGAGTTGGTTGGCGGTTGTCCAAAGATATAAGATGGTTTTGATTGTTCGGTAGATGGTTTTGCAAAGGAATTCACAGAATTATTAAAATTGAAGGCTGGTGAGCTGAGGGATTTGGCAAATGAAGATTGGATTATGCTATTTGAATCATTGGTTGGCATTGCAAATGAACTCGGGGGTATAGATTTTGATAACTCAGTATTACCAAATTTCATAGGAAAACCCAGTTGTTTACCTGCACTGTCCTGAGTAGAATTTGTGCCAAACATATTTTCAGATGGTTTAGAATTGAAATTGTTATTAAATTTGAAAGACATTCCAACAGATGAGGCACCTGAATTTGAAGAAGTTACACTATGCGGAAAAATCGCTTGAGAATCTGAACCAAACTGTTTTGTCGCATTGAAGGCAATAGGTTTTGAATTCCCCTTAAGAGAATTATCTGAATTATTAGCTCCAAATACTAAAGTTTTAGAATTCGCATCTTGAGAAGCAGCATATGAAGAAAATTTAAAGGTTCCCTTACTGTCTTCTGAATTTGAAGGATTATTCTCTAGAGGACGTTTAATATTAGTACCATTGTTTTGAGGAACAGATGATGCGGAGTCCGTTGAACCAGAATCAGTTTTTGGGGAATCAAATGTTGATTTAAAACTGGCACAATCTGACCCGCCAAATTTAATACCAGATGAATTTTCGGATGATTTCGTTGATCCAAAATTGAAACTGGACTTAGGAACAGAGGTATCGGAAGACCCAAATTTAATACCAGATGAATTTTCGGTTGATCCGAAATTGAAACTGGACTTAGGTACAGAAGACCCAAATTTAATACCAGAAGAATTTTCGGATGATTTCGTTGATCCAAAATTGAAGCTGGACTTAGGTTCAGAGGTGTCGGGAGACGTCCCAAATTTAATACCAGATGAATTTTCGGATGGTTTTGTCGACCCAAAATTGAAATTGGACTTAGGTTCAGACGAGTCAGATGATCCAAATTTGAAATTGGTGGCTGAAGAACTCACGTTATTCTTTTGTAGAATAGAATTCGGCAGTTGGAAAACAGTGTTTGAAGAGTTTTCATTTGTGCCTCCTGGCTTTGGAGTTTCACAGGCGACACATTTTGTTTTATCTAAACCGTTTTCCAGCAAACAAGTGTCACAACTCCATTTACCAGCAGAATTAGCCTGAATCTGCATTAACTGAGGTGTACAGTGACTTTGTTTACCCGCGCCAGCTGATTTTGAATGGCTACTTTCCGCACCGCAAGCAAGACAGTTAATTGCACTCAAAGAATTATTGACCATACAGACATCGCAGGTCCACGATTGTCCAGCCGCTGATTTCAAGGCAATCAATTCCGGCGTATCAATAACAGATGATTTTGATTGAGAGAGTGTAGCTGAAGGTTTTGGGTTCTGACAGGCAACACAAGAAGACTTTGCGACATCATTTTCGATCATACAAACATCACAGGACCATCTTTTTTGAGCCTGTTCTTTGAGGAGTGCTAGCTGAGGCGTGTCCGTCATATTGGAATTATCGTTTGATTTGCTATTAGAGGTTTGGCTAGGTCTGGGAGACTGACAGCAAGCGCATACATTAGAGGAGTTATCATTTTGAGCCAAGCATGTGTTACAATTCCACTTAGTCGATGCTGATTCAAAAATTTTCGCCAATTCTGGTGTAGGATTTGACTCATTTGTTTTGTTAGCAAGAGATTTATTATCGCTGATTGAAGCAGAAGACTTTTCATGAGAATAAGAATCCGATGTTGACTTCGATGAGGCGACTAAAATAATTTCACAAAGAATACTTATTCATACTTATTAATATGTCTGCTAATGAAATCAGGTTTGGAAAACTGGGAATTTCCATTATTATACACGTACAATAATTTTAAAATGGATTTAATGTGCGTTTACACGAGTGAAATTTAGCGATAATCCAATCAATGCTCGTGAATTCATCCTTATCGGAGCCCTGATTGGTTAATTGTACAATTTATTTATGAAGAACCTGTGACTGATTTGTTATTTCGACATTGTCTGCATATAAGCAGCAAGTCTGCGTGGATCTCACAATCATTATTGCAATTAGAGACATGGCTCATCCTGGAACTTATTGTAATGTATTATTAATGAATATGATTCTAATGGATCAACTATATACCTAATCAATGGATTTTAAGACTTTGTGTAAGTAATCTGTAATAAAAACTCTTATGTACACAAGTATCCAAACAGAATATAGCGGGTATTTATCTAATTTGTATAAATTCGTGTGAGATATAGTAATAGATATTCATGTCCAATTCAAGTTTTAGTGTGATAACATAAAATTGAAAAAAGCTTACCAGGGTCGGAAAACTTCTTTAAAGCATCCAAAACGCTACCAGATGTCATGATTAATGAAGCAGTCGTAGTTGTTACAGGCTTTTGCTTTAGAATTGGTTCGAATTTTCGTACTTGAAAATTTTCTGAAGTAGATTTAACCTGATCAGATGAGGCAGGTAAGCTAAATTTAAATTCAATTTGTGGATTGGGAGATGTTACATTAGGCTGAATTTCCATCATCTGTTGACTAGGAGTACGAGACATAGGACTTGAAAATCCAAAATTAGTCGACCCAGAATCTAAATCCACATCTTGATCCGCAACAATGTTGGCTTGTGGTTTGAAAATTGGCAAATTACCCAAAGTAAACTTGACCGATGATGTAGATGATTCGAGTTTTCGATTTTCCGGCCAGAGGTGTGGAATATGAGGAGGACCTGACACTTTTGTAACAGGATTATAGCTGTCTGTTTCCAACTTGTTTTCAGAAAATGTACCTTGACTACCTCGCATTTTGCCTCTATGTGAGGTTGATTTCTGTATGAATTCTTGATTATCCCTCGAATTCTCATTATGAGTGTCATCAGATTTAGGAAGAGTCGTTAGTCGATCGGATATTCTTGCAGTGGGAATGTTCCGTTGAATGTTTTGTGCGGCACGAGTGGATAGGCGTTCTCGATATTTTCTATAACCGCTGGAATAGGGAGTGTAGTGATAGGTGCGACTACTCGATGATGTGGTAGCCTAAAGTGATCAAAAATAATGTCTTACTTTAAAATTTATACTTTTTAATATGACAAAAATAATCGCTAAATCAACATTTACACTAGAAGAAACGAGAAACAAATATATCGATCTCCCATAGAAGCAAATGATTTCATTAAATTGTAATGTCTTTATTTACATTGAAAGGATTGGTAATACTCGGACCAAATCCAGCTCCAGACTCATAGACAGAGCTGGCCTTTTCTAGACTACTAAGAATCTTCCGTGCAGTGGAGCTCATAACTGTGGGACAATCTTTCTTTTTGCATTCCTTTTCCACTTCAATTTGTATAGGGTTTATAGTCTGAATAAACAAATAAATATAAACGGTTAATTGGTATTGATATAAGTAACCACATCAAATTATCACAATATTTAAGGGAAAATTAAGCATTTTACCTCCTGAATGACGGATGGACGTTTCTTTGTTGAAAAATCCCACCTGGCATTTGATGAACCACCGTAAAACGTTCTTCCAGAATAAAACAATGATTTTCGGTAACTGGCTTCACTTTGAGAACTACAGACCTGAATCAATAGAATACCAATTAAAGTTTTAAATACCTCTTTATTATGTGTATTTCATCATATATTAGTTGGTTAGAAATGCAACTAAATTAGTTTGTTTATGAAAGGAACATGGATATTCGTTAACTAATTAAAATCTCTTGACAACACTAATTCAATGGGTCTAAGATAAAGGAGGAGCACATCTTCAGGCCATTTTAATATGGTAATATCAATATATCAAAACAAGCAATGTAAGTCGACCAATTAAACCTCTATACTAAAAAAACAATTACTCTTCTTACATAATAATGTAATAGATTGGTTGTTTCCTTTTTTAACGATTTTTTTTTCTTAATTTCCATCCATGTATAAAGTATTTCCCTCTGAGTATATATGCTATTAGCAGGGAAGGGACAACTATGGACAATTTATCCTACATGCTAATTACGAAGTCCACTGAGTGGTGAAAGTAGTGTCTGTTTTTTTTATCTATAAAGCACAACAGCCAACTTCACAGCTTATAAGAAAAGAATATTTTATAGAAACAACATTTCAATACAAAATTAAAACACATTAAGGACTTACTGATGAATTGGAGTTAAGCTTTTGACGCTTTGATTGTGATTCAGAGATAAATGACATTGCCCTTTTCTCAGAAACTACTGGACCACTGCACAGACTCTGAGAATAGCCTGCAAGGGCGGCTCTTTTAAAGCGTCGATTACCCATTGATGAGTCAATTCTAAAGTATTATGAAAAAGGACATTGTGTAAACATTATAATGAACACAAATATGAAGTCATAATAATAGCTTAGTGTATATATTTAAAATAAACAACTATAAAACAATCGATTCAATGGGGATCTATTTTTTTAAGTTCAATCAAAGAGAACATCAGAGATTTATAATAATAGTTAAAGAAGTAATGGACACTAACTAATGTCAGGTGTAATTTGTTCACACCTACATATGTTATACACGAATATAGTATTACTACAAAATATTAAAATTGATATAAATAATCAATTAAGATCTGTACCTTGATCTAGATGCCAGATCATCTAATAATGCATTATCAGTGTGAGGCTGCAAAGAAGATATTCCACTGGTAGACACTGACACTCCACTTTTGTCACTCAGCTCAGATGCAGAATCATCTTGAATTATTTTACTGCATTCAGGCATAATTCTTCTAGATTTTGGTTTCTCAGAATACAAGGACAATGTATTTCCAAGTGCTGCCGGACCATTTCCAAAAGAATGAGAAGTTGATGGTAAACATGACTTTGGTAAACCAGATATCCCAGAAAGAGGATCTGTAGAATTTGGTTTTTTGGGAACATAATGACTGTCATCATTTTGCTGTGAATAATTCATTTGAGACTTATTGACATTGGAATCTTGATTCTGGATTATAAAAATATATTCTTTTTATATAATATGGGCTTACATTTTAATATAAACTGTCATGTTTACTTACTGAACAACCTGGTTTCTTTGATATTGTGGGGATGAAGTAAAACAGTGAGTCAGTAATTCTTTGGGCAATTGACTGAAAAATATAAGGAATCATGTTTCTTCAGATTGTATAAATAATTTTGAATCCAATAATCTTGAAAGAAATGCTGCTTTTTACAGAACTTATTTTTATCAATATACAACATGGTTAGTTTATATAAATTTAAAAACACTAAAAAATTACCCCAAACATCTAAAAAAAAACAATTAAGAAAACATGTAAATATTGCCAACACATATGAGAACTAATTCTCAATCAAGACAACTAATCCAGGGTTGGATGAAAAAAGTGTACATGTACATACAAGCCTTTGATGATTCCTATTACTAAACATTTAATTAATTGCAAATGTTTACAAGAAGTAATATTTACAATATAACATATCAGGTACCAAATTTACAAATATATGAAGTGATATCAGTTACCATTTAGGTTAGGTATCCCAATTAGCTTGCAATTATTTTAGAAAATTCAAAAGTGTTTGTGTTCATCCGTGTTCAAGTTGTACTAAACATTTAGATTTTACAACTCAAACACATATTTGGATTTCATTTTTACTTGTCTAGTTTCTAAAAATAGCATCAAGTTAAACATTTGATTTGGTATCTGGATGTGCTGATTAGTTAAAAATTGTTTACATTTGGAGCATGCAATTAAAAAATATACATATTAAAATTAGAAGTTTTTACTATGGCTTATTTTATTCTTCCTCTAAGTTTCATAACTCTAAATTATACAATGATGAATTATTTTTTTATAAATGGGATATATCAGCATTATTTTTAAAGATAGTATCACTTCATAAAATTGTACAAAGTGATTAAACAAATAACTCATCAATTTAATATTGGCAATTTCAACCTATATTTCCCAAAACAATCATGTTTGCAAGAATATCATGTAAAAACACGCAAAGTGATGTAATGCAATCAATTTTAAAATATTTACTACAGTTTGCTATAATTTACTATTTACTATAATGAAATGTTCCCATAATGAACCTGTTTTCAAGGCACAATATTTCCTATATCTTTAAATATGTGCGCTTATAATGAAATGCATATATAACAAACATTTTTTTCAGTCCCCCTACCAGTTCGTTATATGCGCACACTTTATTTTTATTTGTGTGCTCCAAATGTAAATAATTTTAACCAGCACATCCAGATGCCAAAGGGGAAAATATTAGTTTTAGCATGAACATTGTAATGTCTTTTAACAGACAATAAAAATAATGAATATATTAACATTGTTTGAAGAAATATAAGCATATGAATGTATCAATTTAGTAATATTACATTTATTTGACTTTAAGATAAATATCCACTGTTAATAGGGATAAAAAATCAAATAAATATTTTCATCCTAGACAACATTCATGTTTAACTTTTAAAATGATTCATTGAATGACATACAGTTAGCAAAGAAAAACTAAAGCTCCAATCTTTAATATTAATTAATTATTTAGCAATGGATTTAGAAGGGCGTATGAGTAGGAAATCTAATATGATCATTCATAATGTATATTAAATTAAAACAAAAACTGAGCATAGAAATATATCAAATTTTATGAATTTGATCTTATCAGTATAACTGATCTATAAAGAGTTTACAATTATAAACAAAGTTTTTTATTTGCAGGCAACTGCACACATACTTCAGTCAGATGTAATTTGCTTAAAAGGTACAATTTAAATGTTCAATATTAGAATACATGCACGGGTATTGTTTTAATAGGGATTTAATTTCAATCATAGGTAGCTAATTTCATCAATTAATATTTAGCAAAATTTTTTTCTGCAAAAAATGATATTTAGAAAAACTACTAGGTCACACAGGATTTATGTTTTGACTTTTCTGTAATTAAATTTAGAGTGGTAGGTTATGAGTATCTAATGTTTTGGTATCCACATCTGGTAGGAAATTATTATTTATATTAAGTTACAAATACCAGTTGTCTTATGTAAAACATATGTTGAGCACAAATTACCAATTTGTTATTTGCACAATCATTTGCAAATCATCGTACTTTAATACAAATCAGCATTTTTATATTTTATATATGTAAAAAAGTTATAAAATTATATGTATTGTTTCAATTATGAATGACTGTTAAAAATCATATTATCATATACGCTAGAAATTTTTTACTTTCTTTAAATAAAGTACAAGTAAAACAACTTTAAAATTGTGTTACTTTATTTCTTATTGGTGCAAGATGATTTAGTTGCACATACATATTACCAATTATTATTGATTATTTCATGACAGTTTTATTTGAATTTTGTTCTATTCAAATGGCCAATTATACTTGTGCTACTTCATTTCTTATTAGCACAAAATAATTTAGTTGATATTGCGCATATTATCACTTATTGTTTGTTTGTGCAGAACAAATTACTAATTAGTACAACAAGTGAACTTGCACAAATTACTATGTCAAATGTTTTGTTATCTTTTGCATTGACAAAATAAAATAATTAATATTAAAGTTGTTTTCCTTGTACTTTATTTTAAAAAAGTAAAAATTTTCTAACGTAAATGGTAATATGATTTTTAACATTCATTCATAATTGAAACTTTTTGCATAAATAAAATATAAAAATGCTGATTTGTTATTTGTACAATGACTTGCAAATGTTGCGCAAATAACAAATTGGTAATTGTGCAGCATAAATTACTAATTTGCACCCAACACATATATATATATATGAGCAGACTTCTTATACCTACCCCTTTGTATCTTAATGATTAAGGTGACATTCAAAAATATTGAAATAAATTATATAAATTGATAAAATGCTAGTGTGAAATCAAAATATTATGGGATATGTATCAAGTATTATGCATAATTGTTTTGTTTGAGATATCGTTGAGAAGAAAATATCAAGAAAGAAGGGAAATGGTGAAGTGATAAAATGCGAACCACCAAAAAATGACGAACCATTAAAAGTAAGCTTCAAACCTTAATAAATTAATAAAAACACTAAAAAACACTTTAAACAACTGAGCTCTTCAATAGCTCGAAATTACTCAAATAATACAATTTAACTTAAAAAACAACAAATAAAACCTACTTTACACCACAATTCATGATGGAGAATCAAATCGATTGGTTGATAGTTCACAGTGATTAAGAGGGGTTTGTATTGTGTTTTTAATTTTGTTTGTTTTTAAACTATAAGCATATCTGAGTAAATTTTGGTTATTATTCTGCATTTATAGTCACATAATATAATTTGCTTTATGCTTTTTGGTTGTTTGCATTAATTTATTAAGGTTCGAAGCTTACTTTTAATGGTTCGGACATTTTTTGGTGGTTCACGTACATTTTATCACTTACCCTGAAATATATAGTTTCACAGAATTCACACAAGTATTAATTAAAAGTGAATATAATTAAAAATTGAAATGTTCTTTTTCATTTTATTCATGCTTACATAGTGATATAACTACATAATTAAAAGTTTAATAATTATTTGAATGATTATAAGTAATCAAGAAAATTTGTAATAATTTCAAAAAAACAATTAGTCATGACTTTTACTAAGCATTAAAGAAACAAATAAATAGAAATGTGTAAATAAATTGTAAAATAAATACTTTTCGTCGCTGGATGCCGGAAAATTTGGATGACTTATATTCTTTTTCTTCTTCTATATTATCCATGATGGAGTAGCAAAATCAAAATATTATCCCTTCCATTAAATATTATCTTTAAAACAAATACTTCTTTTACAATATTACGTAAATTATCTAGAAAAAGAGAATTGAAAGATGATAAAAGCATATTATATAAAGTGTATAGTTGAATAACATGAATTTCATAGCAAGAATGGTTTTGAACTCAATAGCGTCTGATGTTTATTATGCATGAACTTATTTTCATTACTTTCTGACACTCAGTGTGCTATATTGAAAATATTTTTGTTTGTTTTCTGTATCTACCGAAACTTGCTTGTTTGTATACTCATGTGTTTTTTAACTTTAATTCACTCTGCCACTTACCGAAAGCATAGATTTGTTCATTCATACTAGGTATACCAAATGACATGCATTTTTTTTCTTACCTAAACGAATAACGTACGTGCTTTCAGCATAGATTATCGGAGAAAAGTTTTCAAACCTGAAATTTAGCTTATTGATCCCGACGCGTAAAATATGATAGGTAGGTATGAAAAATTAGTTTTATAACTTAAATCTTCTACTGTACAATTTTGCGCAAATTCTCAAACCGCGCAAGTTTATTCACCCAATTCCTGAGTTTTTCCATTTTATCCTATTGAAAATTGTGTTTTTTTAAATCGCTTGTCAATTTAGACATTAGCTGTATATTAAAGTTATAGCGTAGATTTAAAAAATAGCTATACTAGCAGTCATATTGATATCTGATATAAACAAATCTATGAGAAAGTTTTTGATAGTAGCTGTTGTAGGCAAAATAATGTTTTAAATATATTTGGAATCAGGAATTCTAATTTTGATATCGACAGAAAACATTTATGAAAAACATTTTCCCTCAGATACCAATTTCAATTTGCATTGATCGAATTGCACTCAAAATTATAAAAATACGTACCTATATCGTACGGTATATGATATTTTGTTTATTGATCATTTGCTTGATCAAGCAATTAAATAAACAATATACATACATGCTTCACAATAAGATGATTCTATTTTTTCAGCAAAATTACTATATGCTAGTCTAGGTCTTCAGATTCCTTCCCCGAAACAAGTTGTTCTATTGTTTATAAATATACAATACAATCGGTCTATGAATACTGCTGTCCGTTATTCTTTCGTATGCCGAACGTCTCAAAGTCAAGATTACAATAATCTTCCGCTGGGGTCACCGAATCATATGTGCAATAACTGTACCGGTACCACTGACACAGATATTCGCAGAAACAACCTGTCCTTCTCTTTTCAAGAAAATTGTGCAGCGAACTCTAGCCATATCTTAAATGACTTATTATACCCCCTGTTAACACGATCGTATAGTAATAGATTAATAATTCCTTATAGTAGGACCACTAGAAAATTAAACTCTTATGATTCAAATTCCATAACTTTTAATAAACTCCCTAAGTAGCCTGTTTCTTACTTTTCTTTTTCATAATATATTATTCTAGAACTTTGCTATAAAAATACTGGCAGACTATTTTCTTTTATTTTTGGATTTTATTTACCTGAGTATCTCTCAATAAAACTTTTTACTTACTTACTTATACATATATATATATTATTATTATTATATATTAATTACCGTCCTTTAAAGATTAACGATGATTTCAAATTATAAGATACAGAAAAAATAAAGTGCGGATATAATTTAAAATGAAATACATTTAAAGTTTAATTGCATATTAACAACATAAAAGAACTGGTGTAAATGAATAATTTATTAATGGCAGTTTTTCCAAAAATGAAAACGCATGATTGTTGAATATATGTACTTAACATTTTCTACTTTATTTTAATAAATTCGTGTTTTATAGAAGACAATGATAAAAAATTCGATTTTGTCTAAAAGGAGATTATTTACAT
>JAYJLU010365506.1:0-13371 GCA_036873645.1 Minona dolichovesicula | reverse complement strand
CACAATTATATTATAGGTTGACTCTCTTTCCTTGCTTCAACTGGATGATGTGAAACACGAAGCGAAGCGAATAGTTTGGTTGATAAAAGAGGTGGTGAAGGAGGGAGTTTGCATATAAATTACATTGGAAAAGAAAGTACGTAATTAATATAATAAGTAGAGAGAGGCTGTTGTTAAGAGAAAATTTTTCAGAAATTCTAGACTGAAGAAGAAGAAATGTGACACTTCGTTTTGGAGATATTAAAAAGTTTCACTGTGAGGCTATTAAATTTAGAGACAGATGATACATACTGAGCTGTCTGTAACTAAGGGAGCATTAATTAATAAAATTAAGATTTAACTAATTTTTCCTAAAATATATGGAATACTACATACAGTAAGTCTATAGTGTAGGTTTGATGGAAGATACGCTAATAAGATACATATATAAGTACATAATACATCAAATATATTCTCAAAACAAACACAAAAAAGGCTTTGTCATAATTCATTATTTGATGAATTTGTAATAATTAGCGAGTCTCTGGGAGATACCACTATCTCATTCATTAACTTTGAACAACCAACCAACCAACCAACTATAAATAATGAGTTGCATGCAAGAGATATACAAAAACAAAATAGTTTGTATAACCAATAATAATAATAATAATTAATTGAATAGCAATCTGATTACAACAATTACAAAATCTCCTTATTATATAACTATTTTATTGAAGCAATTACATGCATAAAGAATGAATATTATGCCTCTTATATATAGATAAATATAAACAATTAAACTAAACTACTCTCTATATATATATATATCAAATGAATGGATATGATATCAATTTTCCCAACTATAATATATCTAATATCTATGGTGTTCGATATTTGAATGATATATATGTGTATGCATAAGGTGACACAGTTTGAATCATAGAGTAAAAGCATACAGATAGAGTTCCCACTCTTGCTTGTAAATATATTTGTATATCGATTTATTGACAACAAGTGACAGAAAATCCTATCTCCACCATTATAAATTGGCAAAGTTCAAATTATATCATAGCAACGAAACTAAATGGCCAATTTTAATAATTCTTTTACTAAATTGAAGTATAAAAGGAGCGCTTTTTAATGATAAGAAATTTCGTAACAATTGATTTATGTGGAAAATATCTATCTTGATAAAACAATTGCTTGTTTATTTCCTAATACAATAGTTTTCATAACATTTTGTTCAATCTATCTTACAATCAAGAAGCATATATTTTCGCTAGACTTCATTATGAATTTTATATCATTAAAAAGCGCTCCTTTTATACTTTAATTTAGTAAAAGAATTATTAAAATTGGCCGTTTAGTTTCGCAGCTATGACAATTTGAACTTTACCAATTTATAGTGATGGAGATTGGATTTTCTGTCACTTGGTGGGCATAAAATCGATATATACAAATATCTACTAGCAAGCGTGGGAACTCTATCTGTATGCTTACTACTCTATAGTTTAATCGATTGAAACTAAACTAACTGACGAAGCGATGATTGATACAGTAACGTACTATAAGAATCACGATCTCTGATTCAAAGAGATACAGACAGCTTCTATTACTAAAATCTATTTTATTAATCAATAAAAACATAATTTGCATACGCTGCTAGGTGTAGTCTAGAGTACACTAGGTATAATGATATAGTTAAGTAATTCGACTGAAATCTGGAATATTCACTTCGACATGAAAACTAACCCACCTTTCATTTTATTTTTTAGACCTGTAAAAATAAAATTTAATGAACTTAACTGTCATCAAAATGCGAATATACATAATAAGATAAAAGTATAATATATACACAATTCCTGTGAACCATTATATGCATATGTTGTACACTGTTTCAAATACTCATCAAGACAACAACTAACTATAAGAAGTTGATACAATTCAACTATCACACTATGTATTTACATAAGAAGGAAGACTGAGATGATGGTTCGGCAAAGACAGAGGTTAAGATAGTTTGTGGCAACTAAGACCACCTGAATTAAATAGGAAAACATTACATATTAAATAAATATAAATAAAGTGTGTAGTCTTAGACTCATGGAGACTTGACTCACCGTCAGATTTACTGAAGCTGGGTGGGTCTGGAATGCTTGTGGTCACGGCATTTTGCTGAAAGTAATACATAGTTAGATATTGTGGTTGTTGAAGTAAGAAAGGTTTGTAGTCATTGTTAAAAAAAAGAATTTTTCAATTTTATGCGGGAGTGAAGAGTCATCGACATTATACTTCTTTGAAATAACGAAAGTTCAACTTTAATTTGTCTGAAATCTAAAGGCAAATTAAATTTAAAACTTAAAATAAGATACTTTAAACCTTTAAACTAAAATTTTCTATCACAGCTCTCCAACTAATATTTTCTATCACAACCCTCCAACTATTATTTTCTATCACAACCCTCCAACTAATATTTTCTATTACAACCCTCCAACTAATATTTTCTATCATAACCCTAGAATTAATATTTTCTATAACAACCCTCCAACTAATATTTTCTATCACAACCCTCCAACTAATATTTTCTATCATAACCCTCGAATTAATATTTTCTAATTCCTAATACCTTAGAAACAGCCATATTGCGCGCGCAGTGAATAGGTAATCCTTAAGTAATCCGTAAAAACAGGATTTCAGTATACGATTTTTAGTGGATTCTATGCATAGCCATATAATATTTATAGTATATGTCTATGATTCTATGGTATTAAGGGTATTCTATGGAAATGACACTCTCTTTGTTTGGTTATAAAATGTAAAGCTCTCTATTCAATCGGGAGGAAATCGACATTTACTCCTTTAGTTCTATATGACCAACCCTAGCTGCACTCGGGCCGATCAACAGAACAGCGGGAGTAAAAATCTACTTTTATCCCTCATGAAAAAAGCTATAGTGAACATAGAGCAATAACAGTAATACAGAGGTTTCACTCTCAAAATATTGAAATGTATATCGATGGTTGTAGATGACACGCGGCTGACTATAGAGTAAGTAAACACAGAGATTCAAGTCTCGATACTGATATTTGTATATCGATTTGGCAGTGCTAATTGACAGAAAATACTATCTCCACCATTATAAATTGGTGTTTACCAAATTAATGTATAAAAGAGCGCTTTTTAAAAATATAGAAATTATTAGGAAATACACAATATTGTTAGATCAAGAAAAAATATTTTCCCACATTAATCAATTATTCTAAATTTTATATTTTTTAAAAGCGCTCCTTTTATACTTTAATTTAGTAAAAGAATTATTAATGTCCGCCATTGAGTTTTGTCGCTATGGCAATTTGAACTTCACCAACTCGAAATGGTGGAGATAAGGATTTTCTGTCAATTAGCACTGATAAATCGATATGGAAATATCGAGTATCGAGAGTCGTTTCTCTGTGTTTACTTACTCTATGCGGCTGACAAATTCCTATCTCAGCCATTCCAATTAATCGCCTCTCCTAAACACCTTCTCTGATTTTAATAATTCTCATATCTTTGGAAAGCACTTAATGTATACGTTCTATCAATGAACGATTTATTAAAATCAGAGAAGACGACTAAATTGAATTTGGTAGTTTTATAATGGTGGAGATAGGAATTTGTCAGCCGCGTGTAATCTACAGGCCATCGATATGCATTTCAATATTTTGAGAGTGATAGGGAATATATATGTATATACATATTAAACAATTTTCACCATTCAATGATTAATTAATGAATAATAATTACAAACCTTGGCCATTTGTAGACATAATATAGTTTGTTTGACAATTTCAATCATATTCTAAAATTAATAAAATAGAATTCCAGAGTTACATTTAGTTCATAAAAAATGTATATACTGTTTATATACTTCGAATACTGTTTGGTCTATTTCTTATCTAATATAATGTACACTTCACATTAAATAATTAGTCAGTCAGTAGTAGATGGTGCATTTTCGTTTGTGTTAAGAAATATTCTAAAACTTCACGAAACCTATTAGTATGTACGCATAGTTCGGTTTTCAGGGATTTTGACGGCATGAGGTTGAAAGGAATTGTTCCGAAATTTGAAGAGAAGGGCTCACATGTCAATAGAAAGAGAAATGACCAGCACGTCAGATAATACACCTATTTTTATGTCTTTTCATGTTATTCATTTTTTTTAAATGAATAACTTAATCTGCCCGTCTGGTTTGAAGAATCGATGAAGTCTTATGGAATAATGATTTTGAACGCAATGTATACTCAGGACTAAAACTATACGAGGGATTTCCCAGAAAATGGATTGGATAGAGCGAAGAGGCCCGATGGAATAGAGACCTCACATAAAGACCTTCTAAGATTATAGATTTATTATATAGATTTGACATTGACATTTTTTTACCTTTAAACGACTCAAAAGTGAATCTGTGGATGCCTGTTGTTGATCCTCAGGAGTCAATGTCTTCGCTCTTTCTTCTAATTTCTAAAAATATGTATCATCGACAAATTCTCCACAGTTAGTGTCAATTATTATATCAAATATAATTTCTTCCAAATTTAAAGTTATATGAACTTACATTATACTGTTCTATCAACAATTCCAAATACACATCAGCTTCAGTTAGCCGTCGCTCAAATTCAACAAGAGAAGGACTAGTTTCTGACGTTAACGAAGTCTACAAAACCGAAATAACCATTGCATTTAATTGAAGACAGAGACAATCGATGTCAATTAAGTATAAAAATTATCCATAATTCGACAGTGAAATGCATATAACTGACTCCTACACAAATGCATATATATATGTATATCACCGACTGGATATATAAAAATGAATGAACGAACGAATGAATGAATGAATGATAAAATAGAGACGTTACAGTATTTTGATGAAATACTTGGATCAATATTTAATAAGTTGATTTAAGGATCCAGCCAACCACCACCTTAGTAGTTGAAATATTGAAGTAGAATTCTCGCAACTCAGTGAAAGAACAACACACAAAACGGAGCTATATTGAGTACTTTTCGAAATTGTGCGTACTTGTGTACTACTCTACTTCAAAAAAAGGCAAGATAGAGAAGCATCGTTCGTTATGTATAGGCACCGTTTTTAACGCTAAGAAGAGAGCTATTATAGCAAGAAAGATTTATGCATCGATGAAACCACCAGCTTCATTTGAGAATGTAAGAAATATTTCCTATAGATGATGTGTTATTGGCTTTTATAAGAGTCAAAGCTCGCAATAAAAGAGTCATAAATTATCGACAGTCTGATAGAATGAAAATTCCATTCCAACCAACCAACATAATAACTCGCTACTGCTAGTAATACGGATACAAATAAATAATGGATGGATGGCATGAATTTATACATGGATTAATATGGTACATAGTAGATCTGTTACTCAACTAAATTCTTATAGTGAACTAGAAGAAAACTTTTCCATATAATCAATGTGAAAAAATAAGACAGCTGAATAATATTATAAAAAGGTTATAACCACAGAGCCATAAGCATACCTTTTAACAAACTCAATAACTAAGTTATAAATTTGTACATATTCACTTCATTTGGTATTAAATAATGTTTAAGTTAGAATGTTGTATCGAGAGTTATAAATTTCAGTTTATGTATGACACAGAATGACATAAAATTACTTACTAATACATACATGAACTGTAGAGTGGCTAATTATCAAAGTGCAAACACATGTAAAACGACTAGATATCATATTTTATTTACACTCGTAATGTAACAGAGAGGACAATTCTTTTTTTAAATATTGAAATGTGCCACTGCCGATGTTAGGTTATATAAGATAACCTCCATACGACGCTTTTCAACATTTCATTCCCGAGAGTATTTCGGAGAGAACTCTCGACCCCTGGATTGGTGGCCAAGTGTTCTAACCATTCGGCCAGCACTCTCGGGAATGAAATGTTGAATAGCGCTGTATAGAGGTTATCTTAGTCAATGAGAAGGAAAAAAGAATTATATATGAGAGAGAGGGGGGGGGGGATATGAAATAATGATACAATAGTGAACTAGGTATTAAAATATGAGGTTATTAGTTACATAATAGGTATAAATTGATTACGTAACAGTTCGAGTAGAGTTAGAACTAACGAATAAAGAAAAGGTATGTAATGAATTGCGTAACAGTATGTGAAGATTTAAAACGAACGATTAAGGAAAAGGTTTATAACAGATGTAAAAGTTCCATCCTCTCTTTCCATTTTGCTGTTGATTGTAGGTTTGAGTTTCGAGATCCATATGGCTTCCTTGAGACGGAGGTTGATTGGGTTGTGTTCTTTTGTAAGGATTGATGGGATATATGATGCTTTACAGGTTTGTGTGTGTTTGAATACTGAGCTATTCTTGTTCTGGGTATGTTCCTTATATCTTTGGTGCAATTTTCTGATCGTGCTGTCCATGTATTGTTGGTTGCATTTTGTACATTTGAGGGTATAGACGCAGAGTTGGAGTCAAGGCAATATTCGCTGTTGAATGTGCAATTTTCTTTGAGTTCTGTTTTCTTAAGGACGTCGCGTAAGGTTTTTGAAGATTTTCTTCACTTCACGTTTGTTGCTATATTTCTCATTGTTATATATATATATATAATTCTTTTTTTCTTCTAAATCTCATCCCTGTGAAATCCGTCAATACTCAAACCAGTGACAACCAAATTAATTTTCTTATAAAATTCACTATTGAAAATTAGTACTCAAGGTGACTGAAATATTCTCTCAGTTTAGATTTCATAAGAAAGATTTATCCACCGAGTCATAAACTAATCAGACAATTAGAAAAGCATGAGCAAAGCTTACTCGGAATAGGCCACACTTAAGGGTGTGCAAGTCGCGAACTTCTTGCAAAGCTTCTATCCATTTTTGTCTTTCATCAAAATCACGAGCTGCCATGAAAGTATATACAATTAGAAATTAAAGAGATTTGTATTTATGAGGGAAAACATTTAGGAGATAATATGTTGGAATGATGCAAACACCAACCATAATGTTATTGTTCCCAAATAACTCTCTTACTACATAACTTATTAACAATATCCTTTACCAAAGGTTTTGATAAACGAATAAGCTTATATTTGATATATGAATGTCTTTATAAATTCTAATTTATTTAAGAAATTATGTCTACCTTGAAAATGGAAAGTTTTATGATCAACAGTAATGGTAAATGTACTGTCATCTTCATCATCAATTCCAACTTGAGCATCTCTTAATTTAACACAACCACGGCGATCACCACGCATCATTTTTTCTTTAGACTGCAATACAATAAATTAATAATACACGTCCATGTTGACTGTCAATCAAGTCAATTAACAAGTATAATTCATATTTACATGTTAGAGAATAAGTGACTTTAATTACTAACGATCGAGTTTTCAATGAATAAAATGTAAGTAATCAATTTAATTTCCAGCTAGTTTAAAATAGTTACACTGCAAATAAAAACATCAAGTTACACAAATTAATTGGTATATTTTTTCAATAGGGTTAGACTTTCAACTTTTCAGGTCAACCAATCAGATTTGAGTATTTCCATCAAATTTAGTGAATAGTTGACCCAAATTTGAATTACCCATTTGTCAACATGTTTTGATGTTTTTATTTGCAGTGTAACTATAGTTAATAATCATCAAACCTGTCTATAACAAGCATTTTATTTAATATGTTTCTAAATAAATGATAGCAGTGAGCAATTTACTCTCATGGCAGAGCAATAGACTTAATTTGATGGCATGACTTTCTTATATTGTAAGAACTATAGTCCAACATGGTACCAGCATAGATATGTAGTGGTACTATAAGTTCTTCTAAAGGAGTTGTTAGAAATTCATGAAACGATTGTAAAAATAGGTGTCACTAAATTGATTAGATGGGTGGTTGATATATAGAGTATATATACTTTTTATGTGAATAGCACTGTCAGTTTCCAAAACTGGTCATTATATATATATAACAAGAATAAAAACAAGACTTGTTGAGGTCAATATAATAAAAACAATTTATTTTCGTCAACTAGTTTCAATATCGTCAGGATGAAAATATAATTATGTTACAAAGTACAATTAAAGTCATGAAAATCAAGGTATATATGTACATGTTTTACAGTAATAGATTTATATAGCCTAATTATGTGTTTATTTTATTATTTATGTTAAAAAATGCCATTAAAGTATTAATAATAGTCAAGCAGTAAGTTCTGGTTTTAATAGTTTGATGAAATAAGATTCTGCAAATATTAATTGACTAGTGGTAGAATTATGACTAATACGAAATAAAGGAATAACATGAAAATTACATGAATTACAATTAAAAAAATGTTTGTTACATTCTTCTAAGATAGTATATTTAGGATGCAAGGAATGTTGTCTATATTTAGTCTACTGTCTAATTTGCACTAACTGTAATTTTTTTATGTAGGGCAAACCAGTTTAAACCTCTGCAATCATTTAATCTTCCATAGACGATATTCCTTACATATCCCCAATGCTATCTTAGAATGTAACAAACATTTTTTTAAATTGTAATTCAGGTAATTTTAAGGTTATTCCTTTATTTCGTATTAATCACAATTCTACCACTAGTCAATTAGTATTTGCAGAATCCTATTTCATCAAACTATTAAAACCAGAGTTTAATGCTTGACTATTATTAATCTTTAATGCCATTTCTTTATATCTAATTTCTAACATTTCAATAATTTGGCTATATAAATGGGTACTGTATTAATATATAAATCTATTACTGTAAAACATGTACATACACACCCCCAGTCAATATAAACAAAACGCCACCCCCTAGAAAATTAGTTAAAACATTTAATAACTTTAATTATAAGCCTTCTTTAAATTCCTAAAAGTGTGCGTTATTCATATATTGTTGAAATAACAAGTGGTACAAGTTTCAATCATCAAGTGGTAGCCCTGAAGAGAGCTGTTGACGCATTCTCAAGGGGTAAAGAATTGGAAAGTAGGGAAGAATCAATAAGGTATGGAATTCCTCCTGGCAGCAATCACCTGCTCTACTTGTCTTGGCATGGAGTCAATGAGGTTCCAAATTACTTTGGCATCAATCCTCAACCACTGACATTGTGCTTCTGCCTATAAGCCATTAAATCCTTGAATGGGGACCTTATCAACCTCCTCCTAAAGGTGGGACCATCGATTTTTGATGGGATTGAGGTCGGGTGATTGGGATGACCATGGCAAAATTTCTATGGGGTTTCTTTCAAAAAAACGCTGCATATAATAGCAGTATGGCAACTCAAGTATTATCTTGCTGCAAGATCAGTTTGTTCCCAGGAAGTTCTAATGGGATGAGGTGCTCTTGAAGAAGTTCGCAATATGACCCAGCATTAAGATGGCATTGAACACGAGCCAGAGGATGAGGTCCATCATATGTCATACCTCCTCAGATTTTTAACTTGCCACTAGAAGCATGCACAGCGGGGCGAATATGTTGATGCTGCATGGCTGTTCCTCCTTGGCATCTGATGTACCTCCTCTGTCGAGAATTAACCAAGTACAGTGGGTTCTCATCTGTGAAAATGCAGTGACGTCATTGTACCACAGTCCAGAGTTGATGCTGCTTTTTCTTCTTTCAGCCGGCCCTGTCTACTGTTTGACCCTTTTATGTTTTAAATTAATGATTTAATAAAATAATTGTTATTGATTTTAGGCACCAATTATTTCATTAAGAATTATAGGGGGTTATATTGACTGGGGGTGTATACCCTGATTTTCATGTCTTTAATATTGCTATTTGTACATAATTATATTTTTGTCCTGAAGACAGGAGACTAGTTGATGAAAATAAATAGTTCTTAAAATTATGTGTGTATGTAGTTGCTTAAGTGGATTCCATATAGCAATAACTAATCTAGTAAGATGTAAGATAAAAATAAGGATCTGAATTTGTCTAAATAGAGAACAATAGCTTAATTCATATTATTATAAGAATATTTGGATAAAAGTTATTGCTGATAATTTATTTTGGATGTGTGATAGTAGATGAAGCAAATAATACCCTATTGATATAATCAATCTTCATTAGTGATTTTTTTTTATCTATATTTTTATATATTTAGGAATATTTTAGTTTTATTTAAAATTATGCTTACTTACTTTTGGAAAAAATATAAATATAAAATAAAAAGCACAAGACTTTGATAAGATATTTTTATCAGTAAAAATATAAAATTTTGACTAATACTTGCACTTTCCATATGTTACAAATGGTATGAATTTGTCATCCAATTGATTTATAACCAAGTTAAATTATTGCCTGTAGTTAATGATTTCAGTAGTCATCATTTTCATAGACATTTATACAAATATTAATGGAAAAGTATATTGTTTCTTTAAAACTGTTACTTCTTTATGCAATAGTTATTTATTATAAACAAACTAATTATATAGCAAGGTCTTATAATAATAAGTAACGGTGTCATATATCTCATTATACCATATTTAGATGATATAAAGAGTTCCGATCTTGTTCAACCAATTCTCAACCTGAGTTTTAGAGCAAAAGAGTTTTGAACAAGTTCTTAACCTAGTCAACCCTAACCCTATGGCTTATGTATCAAATCATAACACACACACATCATTATAGGAAACATACCATACATCTCTAAAGTTTCATTAGTTCCTCTCCCCATATTCACTAGTCTTTATAAATACTATCTATTGGATCCAACGGGAACAAGCTAACTGGTATACAAGTCACCTCATATTATGTGAACCTGTACCATCAACTTCTATTATACACTAGGCATTGCACTCAGTGTACACACCACTGTGAAGATAGAGATAAATTGTATGCTGTGCAAATATATTTCAGCCAATCAAAACACTGAATTTCACTTGTAATTGTATGGCAGATTGGCCGAGTATATAAAGGCAGTTACTATATTTATATTTGCCATACACAAAACCAAAACAACATTTTTTAAATGAAGTGCAATGTTTTCTAGTTTATAATAGAAGTCGGTGACTTGTACACTTGAAAACTAAAATAAACTATCTCACCAGGTAAACTTGAATAAAAAATAAAATTGTAACAGAGCATTAAAAACTAGAAACAGTGTTTTAAACAGAAATATATTAGAAGCAATAAACACACAAAAGAATGATTTAAAATGACAGTTCTAATAAAAATAGAATATATATATATATACAGGGAATTTGCTGCATAGGTGCTTGAACTATCACAAGGTAACTTTATTCCTCAGGAATCAACCAACCACCAGTGAAGTAAAGACATATTAGATACAATGTTGACCTGAATTCGATCCAACACTATTATGATGTATAAATAAATATGAAGTACCTAAAATGAAAGATTGTGGCTATTGCCAGGTCAAGCCAACAAATAATTTAAATAGGACAAGAATTTTAGGTTAGGGGGTTATATTATATTTTAAATATTAGTTTGAGGGTTATGATAGTGATTTTTAATTCTTCTATACTATACTCATAATTTATTCTGGGTTGTCCCCAGAAAATACTCAGGTTGAGAATTGAATGGTTGAATGAAT
This sequence comes from Minona dolichovesicula, assembly GCA_036873645.1. NCBI lineage: Eukaryota > Metazoa > Platyhelminthes > Proseriata > Monocelididae > Minona > Minona dolichovesicula. The sequence continues at coordinate 1,796 of JAYJLU010365506.1, read as the reverse complement.
TCTTAACCAACTAAAAGTCAGAAATTGTGTTTAATCAGGAAGTCATTTCCAACAATGAGAATTTTGTTAATTATAATTTATAGCTTTATTTTTTTAATAAATACCTTTTAATCAGCAAACAGAAAGAATGTATTGTATACATTGCATATATATGGTGCATTCAAGTGAAACAATTTTTTAAAGGTTGCCAACTAAATATATCATAATAAGGAATCAAAATTCCTACAAAATTGAAAACTGCTAGAATATTTAAAAATACATTTATACATTAAATTATTGATAAGTAATTCTTACTGTATAATAAGATAGGACTCCAGCACTTGAATTTAAAACAAACCAACGATATTGCCAACCGTTCACCAAATTGGTCCATTTACTAAGAGGACCCTCCATAATTAAATTATTGCTACCTGAAAAAGAGGCCGCAGCCATTTTGAACGATATTTATAAGCAGCGCTTATTATTATTTTATGTCGTAAAACGTTTTTACCAAATGTCATATATATGTCAAACCAAAGTCATATCTCAAATAATATAAAAAGCGAAATATGAAAAGGTATTTTCTCACTTATATACCTAAAATCTCTGCCTACCACAAATGACTATCTTTTAAACTATGAGAATATCAGCTTAAAATTCATGAGAAGAGTAATTGTATTTAATATATATAATAAACATACAAATCTTCTATTTGTTTATCTGCAAATTACTTTCGCATTTTAAGGTTCGCATATTTGTCTAGTAATTTCACAAGAAAATAATCCGTATTAAACTATCCTCAATCCCTTGTGATCTTTACCGGAAATATTATGTGAGTCCTATATAGCACAACAAATATATTACTGAAAATAACTCGTCAGATATAAATATAGTCTTATTTCTAGCCAATATCATTTTGACAATTTGTCTTCATGCCTTCATGAAAGCGCTACACTGTATTCAATTGAATTGTTTTTGTAAATTATTCTGGTGGAAAACCACCAGCATTCACGAAATTGTTTGTTCCTATAATAATTTGTCACCCTTAAAATATAGTTTTTAACAGTCCACAGCAGACAGATCTCTACAGCAAATTTTTATTTAGCAGTTTCAAGAGAGTAAACATAAGTTAGGAATTGGGGATAGTTTGCTGAGTAATAGAAAATCAGAACATAGAATTAGTTGAGCACACAATTCAGCAATATTTTTGAAATGGTCATAAATGTAAAATAGGATAACAATGTAAAACATAACCACCACTTTTGGTTTTCTTCATTTAAATTTTTGCCATTTCATGCCATTCAATTTGGAATACTATTATTAATTTTTGTATAATGATTCTATTCTTTGAGTATAGCTTATAGCCATCTAAATTAACAAGATTTATAAAATTTTAACATAAACTTTTACTAAAACATTTTTGGAGCTTTAATAATTTTGAATCATAGAAACATCTGTTCATAAAAGTATTTATCAGGATATGGTGACCTTGAAAGTAGCCATTTTAAAGTTCTCAGAAAATAAAGAATTACTTATATGGTATGTGACCACAACAGCCCGAGGGCAACTTGGCACAGATTCAATTATGTTTAAGTCATCTGCACAGGAATTGGATTTGCGAATGAAGTCTGATTGGATGTGTTTAAAACCAATCGAAAATAAAAAATTATTCCGTCTATATACTATATCATCCATACCTTTTGTCCTACTTTAATTGTAAATGACCGCTTGCTGTTATAATACCGTCTGTCAGAAAAGTCTGTGTGCATCGATACATAAAACTCTATTTGAATATTTACAAAGTACATACCGTATTC
>JAYJLU010364395.1:0-13373 GCA_036873645.1 Minona dolichovesicula | reverse complement strand
AAAAGTTATTACGGGATGATATAAATGGCTAACACTGTTCGTACAGTTAGCTTAAATGACTATGGCTAACACTGTTCGTAAAGTTAGCTAACATGACTATGGCTAACACTGTTCGTACAGCTAGCTTACATGACTGGCTAACACTGTTCGTACAGCTAGCTAACATGACTATGGCTAACACTGTTCGTAAAGTTAGCTAACATGACTATGGCTAACACTGTTCGTACAGCTAGCTAACATGACTATGGCTAACACTGTTCGTACAGCTAGCTAACATGACTATGGCTAACACTGTTCGTACAGCTAGCTAACATGACTGGGAAGAATTTGAGAAGAATTTCAGCATCACCAAAAGTCTTTAAAGTCAACAATACATAAATGTTCATATCTGTGATGTAATTTAATATTTGAAATATTGAAATCATCAAATATATGCATTTATGTATGTACATATGTACATCTCAATTACTTGCTTAACAATATTGCCTCGTTTTTCCCATGCTTGATAATATATATATATATAATTTAAATAAAAACGACAACATCCAACGATTAAGATATCTCGCTTGCATAAAATTCAAAATATCTCACAGAAGATCAAATTACAAGAATGTTTCTATAACTGTAGCTGACTGTGTCTCGCTGAATCGTGAGAAAACGATTTCACGCACACAGAACAGATAAAGAATGAAAAGCGAATGATTCCTTAAAATAACACACATGTGACAAAATGCAACATATTGTTTAGATATAATTGTTATATTTACCGGAGTTTGAAAGTATGACATCATGTGGCGCAGAGCAATGTCAACTTCTTTGTTATAGAGATCTATCTCACGCATGAATTGTCTAAAATATGGAATGTTAATAATAGCATCAATTAAAGATAATGGAAAATTCATTTACAACAATAGCAAAGTCATTTTAATATAGACATTGAAAAATAAATATACGTGAATGTCAGGATGTGAAACATTAATTTATAAATGCGAAGAAATTATAAATTCCATCATCCAAACTACACCAATACAGAGAGAGATTGGATTCCATTGCAATTCTTTTGCAAAGAATGGAACTTCTTATTCTCAAAATATTGAAATGCATATCGATGGTTTTGTTATAACACGCGGATGACAAATTCTTATCTCCGCCATTATAAAACTACCAATTTCAATTTATCGTCTCTCCTAAATGCCTTCTCTGATTTTAATAATTCTTATATCGTTGGAAAGCTCTTGATGTCTATGTTCTTTCCATGAAGGAATTATTAAAATCAGAGAAAGTGTTTAGGAGAGGTGATAAATTGAAATTGGTAGCTTAACAATGGTGGAGATAGGAATTTGTCAGCCGCGTGCATCGATATGCATTTCAATATGTTGATAGTGAAACCTCTATATTACTCTGTGGTTTGCAGTATTGCAGTATGTCTTTATATGATATCATTTAACGAAGCATAGATATATTTAAGGTCAAGTCATAGACATGCCATGAATTAACGCAAATATCAACAGACCCAATAGCACCTAATGATTATGTCTTCGAAACAATACCGGTTAACTAATCAAATATTATCATATGAAGGTAAAGAATGTCATCATACTGTAGATGGTATTTTCATGTATAGGTAGGTACATACAATCATAGAATACCTATTGATTGAAATTTCGATGACCACAAATAATAACATTATTATCATTACCTAATATTATTTTGGGTGGGCCGACATCACATTAAATATCCATCAGGAACAACAAAAAATGGAAACAATTTCCAGTGAAGTCTATTAAACAAATAATGATGATTGAATGAATCATTCGAATTCAAATCAGACATCAAAACAAACAGACCCCCCCCCCGCCGCCGCCCCACCCCCTTTCTTTCTCTCTCTCTCTCAGTTTAAATGGCTAGAACGTGGCTGTGATATAGAGTGAACCAGCAGTGACTAGTGGCTGGGTACTTACTGCTTGCAGAAGCGAAGTTAGTTAGGTAAGTAAATTAGATGAATTTGCCAATGAATATCACAGTGGTGGTGTCTGTCTGCGCTATATTCTGACTAACCAACGGATCGATAAATTCTCTATCGATATTTCATGAAAATGACAGAAACTATTCTACCGACTAGAACAACAACAACACATCGAGGAGGGAGGACGGGGATTGATGCTGATGAAGAGATGAAGACAGCTTGGTTGTGCCTCGGCGCAACATCCCACCCTACTTCTGATACATAAATTGAATTTTTAGCAGCATTACACATCTGCATACCATCATCAGCTGATACCTATATGATATATATATATATGATATAGGTACATATATATATATGTATACTTTACTACAATAATACCTAACCAAACTGACAAATACATACTTACTGTACTTACTTATAGTCACAATCATTAATGACAGAAATTCTTGGCAGTTTTAGGTTAAGTACAAATCAATTCCTGTGTGTGGTATTTATCATAATGATTGATTTACATTTTAACACATGGAATGTTAATCGAATAATCCCGCTAATAAAATCCCATTAAATACTTGCAAATATTTAAATTTAACGATATTAATAATACCTAATGAGTCAATTTCATAAAAGACATATTATTTATACCTAATAGATATTTATTCCAAACAATATGGCGGCCATAGAGTAATAACAGTTACACAGGCGTTTTCCCTCTCAAAATATTGAAATGCATATCAATGGTTTTGTAATACCACGGTTGGCTGACAAATTCCTAATATATCTCAGTCCGCCAATTATAAAACTACCAAATTTCAAATTGACGCCTCTCCCAAATGCCTTAATTACCTATTATTAAATTAAGAATTATTAATAAATTAAAATCAGAGACGGTGTTTAGGAGAGGCGATAATTTGAATTTGGTATAGTTGTTATGTATAATGGCGGAGATATAAGGAATTTATCAGCCATGGTCGAACAAAATCATCGATAGTGCATTTCAATATTTTGAGAGTCAAAACTCTACATAGATATTTGTATATCGTGACTCTATGGTCGCCATATTGTTTTGAAATAATTATCTTTATGTCGCTTTTATCAATGTAATAGTCGCTTTTATCAATGTAACAAAAAGTAACCAATCTATTCGATGTAAATTCTCAATACGTCCTTAGATACGGCATCTTCAGCAATATTAGGGTATCCAAGAAGGGTGAGATAATTTCCATAGAATTGGAGGGTTATTTTAACGGTCTGTTGTATACAAAAGGTTGGGGAGCTTAACTACTTCCTCTGTTAGACCTTCTATTCTATTGAAATGGTCACACCATTGTATACGTACCCCCTAATATGGCTGACTATGGCATTATCCATGGGCATATTGAGAATTTTCCCAGAAATAGTCTAACTGTCAATTCACACGAAAACAATAGATATGAATGTCACTTGAAATTTCGATTTAATGTCTGTTGTTCTTTCTGTGAATTTGTATGCGTAAAATCTTGTTTTTATTTATTATACAATTTTATAATGTAATACTATACTAATAATAAGCTTAATAGCTAAGTAAGCGGCTTTTAACACGACAATTTCCTCCCCAAAGTAATTATATAATGAATTGATTTCATATCTTCTAATATCACTTAGCTACGAAGGAGCTACTGTTAATTGTCTCTGCTTTTCTACACATATAGGGATACCTACTACATACATACACATACATACATACATATAATATGCAATGGATATATTTTTAGATTTTCCCTTACCGTGTGACATTCTTTGTAAGATCGCTCTTTATGTTGCCAAGAAAATCTCCTATCGCAACCCTGCTCAATCCTTTGCGAGTGATGAGAAATCTTGCAATTGCGTTGGGTGAATTCTCTATAAAGTTCCATTTAACCATCATGTCAATACCTTTGAGCGGCTGTCTGCAAGGTAAGTAAGAGAAGCAGCATTTTAATAATACATCCACACTTAAGTTTTATAGAAAGCAAACAGCTCTAATGACATATAGCTTCTCTCTCACTCTCTCTCTCTCTATACTAGAGACTTTATTTTATTTATTGATAGACAAGAAGAAAAATTATGCTCGGCGTTGCTGTTTTCTCTAGGAGTGTACCTATAGACACAGCACATTATTATTTTTGAAAAATTAACTCTTAACTAGAAGCGGCTAGCGTTGATTTCATTCTTTTCATTTAAAACAAGCACTATATTATAAATTGGAGAGAATCCCTATAGATAGCATAACTGATTTAATGAGAGTTATTTGCATATACATACTATTTATCAGAGTTTAATACGAGGAGTAATAAAGATAATTATGCTTAGACTTACTTATTGAAGATATTCAGTCCTATCCTGTACATTCTTTTTCTCCTCTTTTCTTGATTGTGACAGCAACTAGGAGTACCGAATCCTTTCGAATGACCCAGTGGATGTGAACGTCTTGGTACTGACTTCATGGAAGGTGAAGCAGATTGCTCGGTCAAGGATTGCAGAGAAGATTTTGAGGAGGTGTTGGAGGAGGTTTGAGTTTTGCAAACCACTGGAGAGATTGTCACAGAAGGAGAATCATAATGCGTGAGGGTGTTGGAAGCTCTGATTGGTGACTCTTTCAGTGTCATGGCTAGTGGAATATTGTTGGAATGAGTAGTGAGGTTAGAATATGAGGAGATTGCACTAGCGTGAGCTATATGTATGGGAGAAAGAGTTGGGGTAGAGCTGATTGCACTGCTCGTTGAGGACACACTCGCTGGAGTCAAAGTACCACAACTAACTGGTTCTGAATTTGTCTTGTGAGCAAGAGACGAATTGGGAACAACGATTGCGTCAGAATTCGCCGAATTCATAGAACTAGTGCTGTTCGAAGTGCTGGGACCGCTCGCACTGGTTAGACTTTGTCCATCCGCGTCTACTCCGCTATCTCTTGATGTTGTAATATGGCTTCCGACATTGTTGTTACCAACAATAGTGCCTTCGGAGGGGATTTCAGTTTTGCTGCTGGTGGAATTACGGTGGGGTGTCCTGTCTCCACTGGAATTATCGCCGTATCTTTCCGGTTCTTTCCAGTCCCAATAGGCTCTCTCTAAGACTAAATCTTCAACACTGGCCTGCCGATTCATTGTAGGCTCTTCTGGGATCTTCTTAATTATTGGAGTTTCACCGAGTAGACTGGCACTGCGCTGAATATTGTCGATACGCCGGGAAGTACGTTTCTCCGTCTTGAGTCGGTCATATTCTCGCCTCATCCTGTACTCGCGATAGCCATGCTGGATCAATCTGGCAGCACGTTGGGAAAGAAATCGTCCGCCATATCGTCGTTCAGTGAGCTCTATTTCTTTCTCCTTAATGTCATCACTAAGCTCATAACTGACAGTGGCCGGTCTTGGCGGCCTCACATTGCCATGTGAGTTTTGATTAGTTGTTCCAGTTGAGGCCGTGACATTGCCGACTCGAGGACAGTTAGTGTTCAATGAACCGCGTCGTTCATGGCGCATCAATACGCCAGCCACGGAGTTGGAGGCGCTTTTCATTTCGGAGGGAGTTGAATGAGTGGGCAATAATTTTTCCTTATCAGTTGGTGCGGAGGGTGGAGAAGCTGGAGACGGTTTACTGAATACTGAATTTGTATCAAGATTTTCAGTGCTGAGCGATGTGTTTCTGAGTGGCATATTTAATCCACAGCTGAAATACATGAAATTTAGCGAATCAGTCAAAGCTATCATATACCAGCGTATACTGTGTGTTAAGTGCATGTACTATATCCACACAAACCAATTAAAACCAAATTCACACAAAGATTATTTGTATCGATTCAGAAACATATAGAGTAGTAGCACCTAACAACATGTATCTACATGGTATCTACATAGTTATTGTATTGTAGACACCATCAATTTATGCAAATTTACTGCAACCTGTAATACGTGCATACTAAGTACACCCGCCAACCATTCAATAATGATTCGCTTGGCAGGTGTGTATCTGTATGTATACATACAAAGGTAAATCAAGAAGCAAAATCATCTTACTTTCCACAAGATCTCAATTTGTCTCTCAACAGCGACATGATTACTAATGTAGAAAGAATTTAATTCTCAAATTTCATGATTCTTGGCATATTAATCCATATTATCACGAATAATTCCAGAATTATAGGATAGATTCGCTGATAGATAAGATATCCGATAGTAATCAAAACTATGTATAACGTTGTATTTAAATATCTACCAGCACGACGATCATATAAATAAGTTCATGATATCATTTAGAAATAACACAGTACAGACGACAAGTAGCTGGAATATTGGATTCTGAAAATGACGTAACACTAAATAGAATGTTAGCAGAGAGACCACGAAGTAAGCTACTATGTCAAAATCTATCCACTCCTCTGTCTGGCTGAGCGAAGACAGAGAGAACGCAAATTCAGGGCAAGTTTACTGACACAATCAATCAGGGAATAGCATCCCCCTCTCCGTGTGCCAAGTCGATCCCAATGCTTCACACACAAAAAAAATATAGAACTGAAAAATAACAAAAGCTTTTCACTGAATGGATGGATGGCAGACAAACGTCAACTCTCTTTCCCTGAGATGTGAGTGAGTGAGTGAGTGTGTGAGGGAGAGAGCGCAATGGCAATGAATATACAGCCGCAGCGAAGAGTATAGAAGAAGAGATAAAGCGTTGACTTTAATAATAAAACGTCGTCGTCGTGAATATCTACGCTCAATAATAGACACTATGCAGGAGGAAGACAGAGTGTAATTGTTGCCAACAATGCTTAGAAAATGAGGAGGCAATGAATTTTCCTCAAGGAGAATGAAGCAATCACAAGATTTCTTATTAAAAATGTATGTAGCCGCGCAGTATAAAATAAGGTCTATCCCATAACCTCATTTATGTATGTAGACTATGGCTCTCATTTTCTTTGCTAAAAAGTAAATGATTTTATTGGATAACTGTACTCGTATTTGGACTGTGTCATATCTTGTCAGGTAGACGGTGAAACACAAGCTGCTATAGTATGTATGTATGTTCTCCTATAACTTACTATGTACGTATAGGAATCAAGGGATTTTCACGGCGATTACTACTATCTAACGCTCTGTGTATCTAACCTACTAGCTACTAGTATCAATGATTGCTTTCTTACCCTTATAGCTGTGTTATAATATAGCTGGAGAGCAACTCTTCTCTAACAAACCATGCATACACAAACATTGTCGCCTTATATATAGTAGGATGGTACATAGGTTGATGAAAAATTACCAAAATAAAGAATATTAGATACCGTCTAAATTTAGAAATACTGAGAGAACACCATAAGGCGGGCGGCCTTTATGCAAAATACATACATACATACATACAACCTAAACAAACCATACATGATGGAGTAGAGGATAATTTGATCAATCAATGCAAGTAGGTACGTGTGGCCAATAAATCGTTGGATCTTAGCACCCGATAATTTTAGTGGTTGACGACTCTCTCTAGCATCTGCACGGACAGGCGGCATTATATAGACTTACTAATGAAGGGAGACTAGTCATGTCAGCGGGTATACAGAGAGATTGAATTATTTAAAATTCGCATGAGTCATACCTACAGGTCAGCAGTGACTTATTTGAGGTAAAACTTATTTATATTCAAATAAATAAATCGATTTAATAATACCTATCTCTGTGTGTATAGTCATCTTGATGGATTACCTATTAGTGTGGACAATTCAGAAGATAAACATACAAATAAACACACCTACTATTATAGAGTAATAATACAGAGAGTATTCACTCTTCAAAATACAGAAATGCATATTGATGGCTTTGTGCCAAAAGCGAACTCAATTTTCCATCTCCATCATTATAAAACTACCATAATACAAATTGACGTCACTTCTAAACGCCTCCTTTGATTTTAATAATTCTTTCACTGAAGGAAAATACAGAAAGATGATTTTCTAAATATTTAAGAATTGTTAAAATCAATAAAGGAGTTCAGGAGTGACGTCAATTTGTATAATGGTAGAGATTGGAAAGTGTGTTCGCTATTGGCACAAAGTCATCGATATGCGTTTCTGTATTTTGCGAGAGTGATGAATATACTCTATGTTGAGAATTTCTCTTCTCATTTTGGCAATAAGCCAATTATTTTTTCTTCTAATCAATGCGAAAACAACTAACAAATGACATTAACTTATGTATTATATAAATATTTAAATCAGCCCCACAACTACCTAGATATGAGATAGTCCAATTCTTGATCGAGTTCTGCTTCCAGAGTGTTTGACAACTTTCTGTATTCGATATTATCCCGCATACAACAGCAATGTTCAACCATCATGGAGGAGGAGGAGGAATTAATTATAATTCACAGATACACAGAGATTTAGGTGGTAGAAATTGTAGTTGCCGGAAGAAATCTGATTTGTATTTGGATGCGTGAAGGTTTATGATGATTGAATCAACTCTTCGATAATATATTATAACAACAGGCAGCTTGAGATTCCTAATTTTGACATTAGCTGATAAGTTCTAATATATAAACGATATATGGGACACTATATTGCGTCAATTGTGAATTCGAAAGTTGTGATGGATGCGCAAATTCCGGATGTTCAAATCAACACTCAACAGATATAGATAATAAATATGGAAGATGATTTGTAGTAGCAGTTACGTATTAAAATGCAGATACAGCGCAGTGGATGGATAGAGATTGTTGTGGAGGTATACACGAGGATATGAAATAGTAACTTGACAATAAATTTAGGCTTTTATCGATTCGATTATTTAATGACAGCAGCGATATTTTCAAGGAAGATGTGTGTTATCACTTTTTGGGATTGAGTAAAGAAAAATCCGCTTGTATCGATTTAATAAATCGACTATGAAGGTGGAGAACGAAGGAGGGGTAGGTATTTACAGTCACAAAACAGCCAGATTGATTTTTTAATAAAGAAATCAGCAACCATACAACTATCTGTATGTATGTATACTCACTCCTATATTCTAAGTGCTTTTATTACACTACCAACAGTATAATTACTAACCTAAATAAAATAAATCGATAAAAAGTCCAAGAGTTCACTGTAATTGGAACAATCACCCTAACAAAGCAATACTCAGGGAATTCCTATCTGCGTATTGAGAATAAAGGCTGGCTGTATTCTCAGCAGGCAAACCAACACCTAACTATAATACTCATCAAGACTGCACCAATCTTAGTAAAGCATTTTGTTCGTGGCGGCTGCCTATGACTCACAGCTTTATTCATTCGTTCCACATATAGTAATATTAAAACAAATAGATCCAACAAACAACAAGCTGCCACCAGCAAAGAAATGAAAAATAAATATTTTCATTTTAGAAATTACTACTGACAGTAGTAGAATTATTTGCAAGAAAATTATTTTTAATTTAATAATTTCAAGTGTTCATTAAAGCTCCACAGACTGCTAAACAACAAGCTGGAAAAATAAATATTTTAATTTTAGAAATTACTACTGAAAGTAGTAGAAACATTTATAAGAATTTTTTTAAAATTCAAATTAAATCATCACAAATGAATAAATATTTGTTTGAAAATATTTTTAAATTAATTATCAAATTAAAGAAAAATCACACGGGAGGCATATATACTTATCTTATTTATGGCCTAAAGATACGAAATTTTCTTTACTTTCGAGTTTTCGATAATTTAAAGCAAATATTATTATTGTTTTTAAATTAATTTTGTTTAAATCGCTTGAAGCAAACACATTCATTTTTTTAATTGCTACCCCAGCTAGATCTCCTCAATAAAGGTTACAAAGGACTTGCTGGGCTCTTTATGATCAGTAGGTAGTAGTAGGTAGTATAAGTACTTTTCAGTTCAGGATGCTCCCTGTCATTCCCAACATAACTCATCTACGGAGTAAAACAAAGCGACAGATGGCACCAGGATGGAGTGAAGGCACGCGACAATATAGTAGGTAATTGTGGGACACCGTAATTGTTTATTGTAGGTCAAGCGAAGAAAAACGCCGACATACATAAACGATACAGAATAGTTTGGGAGAATAGCCTAGCCTAGTCTGCCTTCAACGCATCCAGTTAAACAATAAAACGGCATTCAATGCAAAAAGTTTGTTGAGATCCGGGCAGACGAAATCCTATAGAAGCCACTCGTCGAGGATCTCACTCATTCACACACTGATCCGGGAAAGTCTATACCTCCCCGCCCGCACGCACGCTCTCTCTCTCTCTCTCTCTCTCTATTTCAACTCGGGAGGCAATAAAGTTATGCAAAATATAGAGGCACGTGTCGAGTACACACAATAAGTGAGTCACACGACACAAAGAAATCTCCCCACCAAATATAGGAGAAAGAATACCGAATAGGATATTACCTACCTATCTATGATGCAATCAATAATTTCCCGAAGATGCTAATATAATTAAGTTTTTAATCAGATCTAAATCTATGGAAAAAGGATTAGTACCTAGGTAGGAAGATTTGGTGGAATTTAAAGAGAAATTTATTTTAAACCGATTCTTAAACATCTACAATAGACTCTCTTCTTGGGAAAATGCGGTGTTAAAACCATAGAGTAATAACGGTTAATGACACTCTCAAAATGGTGCGTTTTGACTCTCAAAATATTGAAATGCATATCGATGGTTTTTTGTTATACCACGGCTGACAAATTCCTACCATATAGATATTTGTATATCGATTTTGAGGGACGACCCAGTGTCAGAAAATCCTATCTCCACCATTATAAATTGGTGAAGTTCAAATTATCATAGCGACAAAATCCAACGACCGATTTTAATAATTATTTTACCAAATACATATTCAGGAGCACTTTCTAATGATATAAAATATTATAGATTATATTATATGTAACAAATATTTGCTTCTTACGTAATAAAACAGCCTGTATTTTTCCTAATAATAATGATATAATTTTTTATTCAATCAATTTCATTACGCAAGGGAAACATATTCATTATCATAACATTTTACATCATTAAAAAGTGCTCCTTTTATATTTTAATTTGGTAAAAGAATTATTAAAATCGATCATTGTGTTTTGTCGCTATGATAATTTGAACTTCACCAATTTATAATGGTGGAGATAGGAATATGTTCTGTCACTGGGTCACTAGGTCGGGTCACCACTATATGTAGGTCACCCTCAAAATCGATCTACAAATATTTACTTGCAAGAGTGGTTCCTTTCTCTATGGTTAAGACTTTACAACAACAACAGGATTTAATTAGCATAGGTAAATCTTAAAATTGGATATTGTCAAAAAAATTCAAATGATTTTAAAAGAAAGAAAGAACATTCTCTATAATTGATGATAATTCTTTTCTATTTGCCTGCAGTTATAGATAACGTCTTTAAGTACTAAGCGAAAGTGACAATGTGATAATTATAGGGAGTCCCAAGAGAGAACAGTGAATCTCGGTGATGTCTAGTTGTTAAGGTTAGCTAATGAATTACTGTCCGAATAACCGCGCTGACCACTTCAACTTAATGCCTCAAATTAACACATCATTGTCAGACCATTTAGGGAAAATTAGATGAGGGCCCGTTAGAGGCACAATTTTCCGCTGTAGTAAACACCAAAAAACTGATAAAAAACTGATCTTTACGCCCAATATGAAAAACTCAAATCTTAAAATCTTAACAGCTGATAAATATACCTTCTATCTTCGTCATGAGAAAATAGTCTTAAACACATTGATTCAAAATAGATATTTATATGCGTATAATATCGCGTTGATCATAAATGTCTCTCTTAAGATAACTATAGATAAAATGACAATTACCTGGGTCTGCGTTTTGCAGGGCGACCGTTGAAAGAAGTGTTTAACGTTTCCTCCAGACTAACGACACAAACTGAACCGAATGTTGAAGAAGACTCGTGGTGCCGCTTGTTACTTCGAATTGGTACTCGTAGCACCGGACAATGCCTTATCAAACTGGATGGTGCTGACTCTTGACCGCTGCTGCTATTGTCTTTAGAGTGTTTGTTCGTAAAGCGACGAAACAGGGCTAGTGGACTGGGTGGACGTTCCAAGACAACGCTGTTTGATTTTTTGGGAGTTTTTCTGATTGATTTTAGAAGATGTTCAATCGATGAAGATGAAAAGCTACTTCTTTTCTGTGCAATACAGTGTCCAATCTTATTATTAGAGAAAATTGTCGGTGACGAAGTTTTTGATGAAGTGTTGTTGGTGTTGTTAAGATGAGTTATTAAGTCAAAACGATTCGGCAACAATTTAGATTTCGCCGTGTACTGCTTCAAATGACTGGTATCGATACGACGAGGTGTCGAACACTGATACGGGGAAGAGGCCACAGGAACAATGATACATGGCGCATGACAACTCATGTTGGGGATTATTGAATAATAAAATGAATAAATAGAATGTCTAAATAAATGTCTGAATTGAGAATTGAATGCGAGTTCGTCAACTACAAATCTTTTTCCCTTTTCTGAATGACTATTCTGTTATATATAGGTAGGTAGATGAGGGAATGTGAGTTGAAGTTAACAATGGGAATTATTTTGTCAGCGGCCAATGAAATTTCAAGATATCGGATCATCCCAATTGCGCGCGCGTGAGCCAGAGAGATCTCCTACATTATGCATGATTACACAGCGCGGCAGGCAGGCTGCAATCACAACCACTGGGAGGCGTTGACATCGGTGGTTGGAGGCTCACAATTAAACAATGGAATTTATGGATGATGATGACGATGTGATCAATCTCAGCGCGCACTCAGAAACAGCGCTCATTACGTATTATTATAATGTACCTATAGGCATGCTATAGGTTAGAGAAAGAGAGAGAGAGAGTAGAGTTGTACAGCTTACTTGTGTGGTAGTTTATAAGTTCTAATCGACAGTCTCTGCGGGAATCTTATATTTTTATTATTTAACATTTCTGCCTCATTAGAAGTTAGGTCCATATAGGGAAAAAATTAATTTTACCCGGCCTCAGAGTGAACTGAAATCTCTGTGAGTGAAAATCGAATGAAATGAAGATTGAATGAATGAGTTTATAATTGGAAGTTGCTATCGCTAATTCTCGCATGTGAGAATTAGACGATTTGAATTAGGTTTTAATACATCTCGGGGGACATAAAAATAGCAATGCCTTAATTAATGATGACCATTATAGTCGAATAAGATAGTTTTCTTTTGCTGTATAAGTAAATGTTATTTTTTATATGCGGCGCCCAGGGGCGATTATTAACCAAATTATAAGATACAAACTCTCCATTTGAGACATTTACCTAAATTACCTTCTTCTTCTGTTCGTTATAGATAATTCATACCTATCTCTCTATGTTACACCTATGTCTATGGATGACACCTATCTCTCTATATTATGTCTATGGATG
>JAYJLU010363285.1:0-13383 GCA_036873645.1 Minona dolichovesicula | reverse complement strand
ATTGATATAAGAATCAATCATTGATATAAGAATCAATCATTGATATAAGAATCAATCATTGATATAAGAATCAATTATTGATATAAGAATCAATTATTGATATAAGAATCAATTATTGATATAAGAATCAATCATTGATATAAGAATCAATCATTGATATAAGAATCAATCATTGATACAGGAATCAATCATTGATACAGGAATCAATTATTGATATAAGAATCAATCATTGAGATTTTAATTCAAATCGTATTTTACTCAATGACATTTTAACGATTAATTATAACACTTTATAGAGACTTTTATTTCTATAAGAATATCGTAATGTCTAATACAACACAACTAGTTAGGACATGGAATTAAGCATAGAGATTGTTTGTCGTACCCTCATGAAATTGATCGGATACAGTTTCTCACGACTTGTCTGTGTGCAACAGGGTTAACACATGAGTTAGAAGAATAATCAATTAATCTATATGATCTGAGTGGGAAGTTGCCTGGCACAATTAGAACTATAACAGTGGG
Organism: Minona dolichovesicula; assembly: GCA_036873645.1. Taxonomy (NCBI): domain Eukaryota; kingdom Metazoa; phylum Platyhelminthes; order Proseriata; family Monocelididae; genus Minona; species Minona dolichovesicula. The sequence continues at coordinate 12,858 of JAYJLU010363285.1, read as the reverse complement.
TCTCTATTTTACAAAAATGATTAACATTTGAACGAGTTGTCGTGAATTGTGGGAAAGAATTAAGATTGAATTTGTGCTTTTTCAGTGGAGTCAATCACACTTGTGTTCCACATTCTTAACACTTCAGTAATACAGTTAGTCAGTTCTGTCTTATATAATACTCTTATTAATACAGAGAGGTTTTACTCTCAAAATATTGAAATGCATATCGATGGTTTGTAGATTACACGCGGCTGACAAATTCCTATCTTCGCCATTATAAAAATACCAATTTCAAATTATCGTCTCTTCTAAACGCCTTCTCTGATTTTAAAAAAGCTTACATCTTTGGAAAACGCTTAATGTATACGTTCTTTTAATGTGAGAATTATTAAAATCAGAGAAGGCGTTTAGGAGAGGCGATAAATTGAAATTGTTAGTTTTGTGTATAATGGCCGCGTGTAATCTACAACCATCGATATACAGTTCAATATTTTGAGAGTGAAATTCCTTAAAGTTCTTAAATTGTCACCATATAAATAACGGAGAAAAACTAAATTCCACAGACTATGGTAAAGATATCTTTAATTAACCAAGTTTGTCAACTGAAATTCAACTTATGAAAAAGTCAAGGACTGGATAAAGAGGCATTAACAAACTATCGTCCTGAAATTTTGGTTTACCCTTCTTGTCAAAATTTGGATACCTGATTTTTTATGAAAGACTTCTTAAACGATTCGCGTAGTCGGTTCTAATTCCCCATTCGTTACTTTAAATTGTGGTGTTCCCCAAGGCTCAGTCTTGGGTCCAATATTATATTCTTTAAATACTACTCCAACCACTGATATAGTTTCGCCTACATCACCAGATTTCCGCCGACAATACGAGCATCTTCTTTAAAAGTGATACTTTAGCCTCGAGCGATTTAGTTCTCGAGTCATGCTTTGGTTCAATTTAAATCGACTTAAATGTAACGCTGATAAAAGAGAGGTTTTATATTTGGCACTGCCCAAAGATTGGATTCCACGTCTCAATATCTGTAGACAGACCATAAATCATTCTTCTAAAGTTAAAAGCCTTGGTGTGACATTTGATAAATCTCAAGTTTGATGTTCATATCAAAAATATTAGTAAGAACGCGTTCCTATTCTTCAGGAATCGAATACGTATTCGTCATTTCATCAATGAAGAAACTGCTAAGTTCATAGTTAGTGCTTTTGTATTTTCAGTTTTGGCTTACTGTAATTTGTTACCTGTTGACTGTTCATCCTTGTTACTATAACGACTTTAAAGAGTTCAAAATTCGTGTCCCCGATTTGTTAAACGATTGACAAAAACATCACACATTACATTGATTTTGAATGACCTACATTGGCAACCTATTCAAGTGTTTTAAATTTAAAATCGGTTGTATGGTGCATAGAACAATTTTAGGGAACTCACAAACTTACCTCAAATCCGTGGTTCGACTTCATCAACCTTTTATCTAAGGTATCATGTCTTGTTAAATATATTATTATTTCTACTAATCTTAATCAATTCTCGTTTCTAATAATTAATTGATTTAATTAATTTAAATTTCAAGTAAATGATATTTATTTCACAAATCATTTATTTACAATTCCAAAAATAGAAATGACTCATGGATCTATAGAGTGATTGAATAAGTGATAATTGCACCATCGATAGATAAATATTAGTGACATTAGATGATAATGTTCAGACATCACAGTTCTTTGAATTTTACTATTTACTTTATTTTTCCAAAAACATTAAATACTAAATAGAAGTTGTATGTTTATAGTCAGTCACTTAAGAGAAACAAAAATGATATCTATGGTTTCTTAAATATTCATATACATTCGATAAAATAAAAATAAATTTGATTATTTTATTGTGTAAATTTTAAGTTACTACATTAACAAACTTCTCTTTTATTAAGTATAAAACTTACAATTAGCTCTTGCCAAACATTATCAAGGACAAATCTTTCTTTAAGAGAGAGCATTGCTCCTGATATAACACCTGTGTCATAGCCAAATAGGAAGCCACCAATTGCAGAAAGGCATGTAAGTAAAAGCAAGGAGCAAGTCATTTTTTCACTCAACCTAAACATAGAAACAGAATAAATATAAATATACATAATTTAAATTCTATGTTTATATTTATAAGAACTATGTGATAGGTCTTTGGGATGAATATTTGTCATCAATAAAAAATGTTTCTTTTTATATTGAAAGTATCATTCATTTTCATATTTCACAATGTCCTTATTTAAAACAGATACAGGAGAGATTTTAAATAGCTAAGTGTTTTAAGTTATTGTTTTCAAAATTTCTAATTTTCCATAAAAATAAACCCTGATATCTTACTCTGACATTGTACTTTCTTCTTTTTCAGAACTGGCAGATATTTCCTTGCCAAAATTTGACAATGGAACTGGAGGAGCTTCATCTGTTTGAGAATTGTCATTAGGATTGTGGATATCCCTGCTTTCTATTCCACCATAGGCACCTTGTGTGTCTTCATTGTTAATAAGTAGCTGCTCATCAGAGGACATTTTGAATCTCTAATTCAAAATTTAGACAAAATGAGGAAAAGTTATACTTTTTAGAGTACATTTTACATTTATATTAACATTGGAAATACAGTAGATTCTCAAAGTAGTAGGAGATTTATTACTTTTATTTTAAAGAGAAATTAGTCATTAAAAGTCAGATAAAAAACTTTTGATAATAAATCAGGACATTTTGAATCATAAAAAGGTTTTTTTAAATATTATAAAATGGCAAATAATTTGGATATGGTACATTAATATGATAAATCATCTCTAATTGAATCTAATTTAGTTAATGCCTGGTGACAAGTACAAGACTTTTGAATTTGCAAAGTAATGTAGTTATAAATTATTTTATAGATCTATTGAGTAATTGTATCGAAGCATGTAGTATGAATGCATATTCTTAATTTTTGGTGGACTGAGAAGAGAAATTCAAATAATAAAATCATAATAAAATATTAGGTATTAATATTTATAAATTTAAAAAAGAAATTATGACAAAGTATATAAGTCAATTTATTAATTTTATGTAATTCTTTTAGGTTATCTTTACATTATAACTAAAGTAGGCCTGATTTTGAATGCATAAGAATCTCATAAAAAAGTATCCAGAAAACAAAAGTTACATGACATCTCATGAAATATGTTAAGTAAATAAGTAAATTTATTTTAAGGTCACTGACAAGGCTGGCTGATCGAGGTGACCCCCAAATCAATGTATTGTATAATAAATATTTTTATAAAGATTACATTGAAATTACATTAAAAATTACATTAATAATACTGATACTTGAAAGGAAAAAAGAAATGACAATATGCATACATGCAAAGGAAAATATATTAAAGATTAAATTAACAAACAGGAGATACACAAGATAAAAGTACAATGTAGGATAGGTACCTATAGTATAATTAGGTATGAGAATATTATAACTAGGTGAGAAATAACAGATGAGAACTTGATGAATTTAAGCTTGAATGTTTTGAGTAGAGTTTACGGGAACGGGTCAACTCGTTCCTAAGTCAACTCTTACCTAAGTAACCTCACAGTCACACTAGGTGAACTTGTACACTAAAAAACTAAAATAAAGGGTTAGGGTTAGGATCAATTTTATTTCTCGGGACCCAACCTAGAACACCAGAGAAATAATGATATTAGATACAATGTTGACTTAGGAACGAGTTGACTTGGGAACGAGTTGACCTGAATTCGAGTTTACAATATTTGCTTTGCTGGACAAATTAATAAAGAATAAAAGTGAATAATTCTGATCCTATAAGCATATTAACAACTCATTAAATCCTCATCATTTCATGATTAAGTTTATTCTAAAGAAGAAAATAAATTCTTACATCAATCAAGATATTTTAAATTTTACATAAATCTACAATATAGTCCGATGAGAGTTTTCATTATTTGAATGAACGATGTTTATCCTTTTTATTACTTTACATTATAAAAACAATTATTTATCTCTTTAAAAATATAAGCCGATTTAAAACTTTATTTTTGATCATTTTTAGGTTTTAATAAGTCTATTAAAACTATTAACTCAATACTTTACTGCTTAAGTGGCTTAACTCATTTTTTAAACAATAACAGCACATTTTAAAAATTAGACAAAAATTTACTTTATCATATTTTGTTTTTAAGCTTATTATTTACAACTCTGGCGGCATTTATTTGCAAACATGTTTGCCAACGAATCTCCTATTATTTTTCATCACCCGAAAAATTTAGAATGCTTGGGTATTTTAGCTGCTGCTAATCTAAACAATCAGAGTGACTTGTTAAGAGAATCCAATAAAATAGGTACAGGTTGTTTTTTCATTAATTATGTATGTGTATGTACTATTTGACTTTTCCTTTATTGTTTTAAAGTTACTTTTTCACTTTCTCAATTTTTCAATATCTATAAATATAGATTATGTATGGTTGATGTATAACAAATCGTTTCCATTAAGATTGACTAAAGATGATTTGTAAAAGAGATTGTGTCTACATTATTTATTGGTCAATATTTTTCATACTTGGCATCCTGGCTTGTTAGGTTAGTGTTGTATACTTAAGATTTACTTAACTTAATTTTCTGATTAGTTATCAACTTTTAGATAATCATGTTAACTAAAACTTGACTTTCATTTAAATCAGAAATAAATATTAATCTTACCACCATGTATATATTAGTTGTAAATATAAATGAGAGTCTACATACACTGCAATTAAAAATGACTATTTTTTAATAAGACAATTTCAACATAAATTGTCACTTTGGTACCACCTAATATCTAGCCGACTAGATATGACTATAATTTGTTCATAACTTGTTGCTCATATCTGGCCATATTGAAAACTAGCCAACTAGATATTCATATAAATTATAGCATAACATGTCTCTGTGGTACTGTACCACTATATCTAGTTACTTATATTTGCAATATAGTTTTACTTTTAGCTGACATATTAAGCTTAAGCTAAAGGTTGATATCCAGTATTGACAACTAGTTGCCAGCATCTGTATTTAAATTTGTGCAATTTAAATAATCCCTTACAAGCATTAAATTATTCAATTTAAGACACATTTATTCATGTAGGTATTATTTTATTATATTTAAATTATATGCAATAATACAGTGAGTATTCACTCATCAAAATACAGAAATGCATATCAATGGCTTTGTGCCAACAGTGAGCACAATTTCCTATCTCTGCCATTATAAAACCACCAATTACAAATTGATATCACTCCTGAACTCCTTTGATTTTAACAATTTTTAAATATTTAGAAAATCCTCTTTCTGTATTTTCCTTCAGTGGAAGAATTATTAAAATCAGAGGAGGCATTTAGGATTGATGTCAATTTGTATATGGTGGTTTTATACTGGTGGAGATAGGAAATTATGCTCTCTGCTGGCACAAAGCCATCAATATGTGTTTCTGTATTTTGGAAAGTGGTTACTCTCTGTATTATTACTCTATTATCTAGATGGTTAATATATCCTTATTTAACAACACACAAAACAATAGATAACACCTGACTTTTTGATACATAGTTTACAGGTACATGCTATGCCAGGTCCTAACTAAATTCTAACTGTTTTGTGCCAGAAAAGATGCTCTATACCACTGGCTGTTTCTGCCATAAGATCAAATTTTGTGCAATAAGTCTATAGCATACATGACATAGAATTCACTGAGATACTGAAGTCATAATTTTATACCTAGCACAATAAGACATTTCTTTCTTCTAGGTATTTGCATTTACAAATATGAAGTGGTTTGTAAATCAATAAAATCTGATGACTGAATTTATGTCTTACAAGGTTATTAATTGAATTTTTATTATATTGATAATTATCAATAAAATCTGATGAAAGATTTCTGATTAATCAATTTCTACAGATTATAATCTGTAGATTTTTTTTATCATATTGAAAGACTAGCTGTGAATTTTTTAATTCCTTTTCTGAATTCCTATAGCAAAAGTTTTGTTATTATTTTTCAGATAACTTTTTGTCAAATGTTTCTCTTCGCTTACCAAATGGCAAATATGTTGAGTCAATTAATTCAATCATATGGTAATCATTCATATCATCTCATTTTTTACTAAAAAAATAATAAGTAGATGATTTCATATTATTTTATTCATTCACTTTAGCTTTCTGTTTAATGAAGATCCCCTAAAAAAAGAAACTTATGAATGGCTATCTTGGGAAGTTACTTTCTTAAAAGTAAGTAAAAGAATGTTCTAGCCATAGAGTAAGAATTTATCAAACTTAAATATTGTCATTTTAGCATAATTATTTTGATTACATTCTGGCTACAATATACCAAGACAGTTGTACCTTAAATCTCATCTTTTTAATAAAATCATGAATACAAGTTGTAATTTTTTTATTCCAGCCAACTATACAGCCATATATTATGTCCTCATATGCTTCTGGCAAAACTGACTCTAAATTACTCGCCAAGTGTTTACCTTTTTTAAATGTGTTAGAATCAAAATTAGCCTCATCACAATTTCTCTCAAAATCTGGTGGTGAAACTTCAGTCATTGACACAATTATATGGGCTGATCTCTTGCCTCTCTTTGTTAAAGACTCTCCTGCAGGTCAGTAGACTATCACATTGTGGATGGTTTCATTTCTTGAATCTGTGCCAATATTTTTTATGTAATAGTTGAATACTAATTATCCTATTCAAATTTATATGTTTGTCTAATGTAACGTTTTTAATCTGACTTTAAAAAAACCGTATTACAATGAAATCGTTTAATTTGTCAATTTAAGTCTGTAACAGCAAACATCCTCCAGTCTCTTATGATTACAACTATGTAGAGAATGCTTTGAGTTTGACAATGTTTTGATCAAGAACTTATTGGCTGATATTGACACATACATATTTATACTTTAAACTCATTTTTAAAACTATGTAGATGAATTTTTTGCCAGATCTCAAAATCCATCAAATTTATCAGTCTCTAGATGAATATTTTAAGATTTCACCAAATTACATTTCCATATTAGTAGATTTTAAAATTTTAAACCTTTTTATTTAGCTGTTAAAGATTTTTCAAATCTTGAAAAATGGATATCTCTTCACAATTCAATTCCCTCCTTTTCCAAATCATTGAAAACTGTTCTTGGTGATTCTCATGCAAATGTAATTAAAGTGAGTATCAAAATGTTAGCTTTGAATATTTTTCAATATTGTTTACAAAATGTAAAACATTTGTGGCATTTGTTTTTCAGGGTTTAGCTTTAAAGATGAAATGTGTCAACTTTGGTGATTCTACAAATGATCCTACAAAATCTCAATCTCAAATCAGTAACTGTGACACAGTCACAGTTAAAGTCTCCGAAAATATAAATAAAGGGAAGAAAACTGCTTCTCAATCGTCATCTTCAGCGAAAAATAAAAAGCAACCGCCTGCCACAGCGAACGGTACCACCAGTGAAGAAGATGTGCCGGATATTCAAGTTACAAAGGACGAAATGGAAGCAGCAAAACACTATTTTCTTCATGGATTAAATGAAGTAAAGGCAAGAAAAGAGAGACAACATCCAATGTAAATCATTTGTATTAAAATTTGATAGAGTGATATGTTTACTTTGTTTTGTTTTATTGTGTCAATTAAGAGTACAAATGATTCTAAACTGCATCAGAATTTGATTTATTCTGGTGTCATCATTATACGACATATAGATGAGCATATATAGGTATATATTATATTAACATTAGCAGTAGGTTCTGATTGCTGGAATCAGCCGTATGATTATTTCATCATCATTGTCATCTATTTACGGCACCAGACTCTCTTTATTTCTATTGATCTAAACGACTGCAAGACAAATATATACTGAAAGTAAAATATGCAGAGCATACTGGTAGACATTTCCAAGAATATTTTCTAATATAAACAATCAGATATGCTCTTTAGATCCGTTAAAGCTAAAATGAAGTAAAAACAAATATATGTATTGGATTTTTGAGTCAATAACTAACTGAAAGTACCTCTCAAACGGGTCTCAAACAATTTAATGTACAATTAGAAGATATAGAAAGCAAAATTCTCGTGTTTAATATAAACCATGGTAAAGAATATCAACAATATTTAGTTCAGTGATTTTATAGGGTAGGGATTTGTGTATTCTATAACTGCTAAATATTTTTCGGCGAGCAAGCTATTGGCTTATTAAAATCGTAGTAATCAATAATTTGCGTGCGTGAATATTGACGCCATGTTTCTAATTAATGTCCTCAATATGAATTATGAGCATCATTCTACAACAGTCACGTATTGCGTCTCTATGGTGTAAACTTGTCTTCCAAATGTACTTAGCGATTGGTCATTTGGCTTTTTATAAATTACCACCATTGCAGTTTGCCTGAAAAGGGTGCTCGGAACATGTTGATCACATCCGCCCTACCCTATGTGAACAATGTGCCCCATCTGGGAAATATCATTGGTGCTGTGCTGAGTGGGGACACTTTCTCGCGATATTGTCGATTGCGCAATTATAATTGCTTGTACATATGCGGCACAGATGAATACGGCACCGCCACTGAGACGAAAGCTCTGTCTGATGGAGTCAGTCCACGGGAGATCTGTGACAAGTATCACAAGCTGCACGCTGAGATCTACAAGTGGTTCAACATTGACTTCGATTATTTTGGCAGAACTACCACTGACGTTCACACTGAGTAAGTATATTTAAAGAGATGTCTCACTGTTTGATAATACTGTTTTGGTGATATTTATTGAACTGTAATTTGACTTCTATCTTCTAGAATCTCTCGAGACATATTCGCACATGTACACAAAGAAGGCTATATATTCAATGATTCTGTGGAGCAGTTGTTTTGCACGAATTGTCAAAAGTGAGTCCTTTAAACTATTTTAATATCAAACAGATATGTAAAAATAATAATTTGGTTCTATAATAATGAATTGTTAGATTTTTGGCTGATCGATTCGTGGAAGGTGAGTGTCCTTTCTGTCGGTATGAGGATGCTCGCGGTGACCAGTGTGATAAATGCGGTAAACTGATCAATGCAACTGAATTGCGCAATCCCAGGTGTAAAGTTTGCTCTCATTCTCCAATCATCAAGTCGTCGAATCACTTGTTCCTTGATTTACCTAAAGTACGTTGATATGTGTAATAGTAATTTCCTTTGATTTCTTGCTGCTATGTTGGAGTATCAAGTTTGGGGCTCCCCAAGGATCTGTACTAGGCCTTCAGTGCTTTTCTCGCTATACATAAAATGATATTAAATCTATTTGCTAATGACTTGTCTCTTTTTGTTGTAGTATAACTTAATAATAAAGTCAATAGAATCAAAGTATATCATAACAGACTTATAAACTTGGAATCAAGTTAAAACGCATTAACCTAGTCTTCAATAGAACCGAAGGTTTAACCAATATGATTTGACAACACTTAACTGAAACAAAATTACTCGGTATAGGTTTGACATATCGTCGATACCCTTCGACATTTGACATCATTTGATCGTTTTCTGCTACGTATCATGTTTGTGCACCTCAACAATCTGTACTAGGCCCGCTGCTTATCTTAAATGTTGACTTTATAGCTTCCAAATGGTCATTTAGTCAATATTTATTGAATTGTCAAATTCTTGCGGTTTCAGTTTTCTACAATTGTTTTTAATTTTAGATCACACCTCGTCTGGAAAAGTATCTCGAAAATGTTATGCCTGCGCAAGGTAGCTTGTGGACTTCAAATGCCATATCTATTACTAATTCTTGGTTGCGAGACGGTTTGAAGCCGCGGTGCATCACACGAGATTTAAAATGGGGTGTCAACGTGCCCTTGGATGGTTATCGAGATAAAGTTTTCTATGTGTGGTTCGATGCTCCCATTGGGTGAGTTTTTATCGAAGTTATTAACTAAAAGGGGAGGGGCTCCCATAATCATCTGGGTTTGTTTAACATTTTCATTCAGATATATTTCCATCACTGCGAATTACACAAAGGAATGGCGTCAATGGTGGAAAAATCACGACAATGTTGTCCTGTATAATTTCATGGCCAAGGATAATGTTCCTTTTCACTCTGTGATTTTTCCTGGTTGTCTGCTAGCCAGCAATGACAATTACACAAAAGTGCGCCATCTCATATCATGCGGTGAGTACTTGCGGTTTCATAGAAAGAACAGAATTTGATTTTTTTTAAAAACAATATCAATGCATATGGTGTTCTATTTTTAATTTTCAGAATACTTAAACTATGAGGATACGAAATTCTCTAAAAGCAGGGGTATCGGTGTGTTTGGTGACAATGCGATGCACACCAATATTTCTCCGGATATTTGGAGATTCTATCTTCTCTATACTAGGCCCGAGAGTCAGGTAAATAGTCAAGTTTCTACAGTATGATTAATCTTCCATTGCATTTGTAGAGTGTCTCCCACAATGGTCTGTCTTATGCCTTCTGTCACTTTGTTGATACACAAATGAATTACTGTCCAACAGGTTGATAGGTTGATTCTTTCTTTCTGGTACATTAGTTGTCTAATATTCACATCAAGGGAATTTAAGCTTCTTGTTCTCATGCTGATAAATTAAAATTTCCATTGCATTTGTAGAGTGTTTCTCTCTCTCACCCCTCTCCCTCTCTTTCTGAACTCTTTATCCTTCATCATAATTTGTCAAATAAAGCAAATCACTCCCCCCTCTCTCTCTCTCTCTCTTCTCTCTCTATCTCTTTCTGAACTAATTCCTCTTTATCCTTCATAATATTTTGCCAAAGAAAGCAAATCATTCCTTCTCTCTTCTCTTCTCTCTCTCTCTCTCTCTCTCTCTCTCTCTCTCTCTCTCTCTCTCTCTCTATTATTTTCTGAACTAATTCCTCTTTACAGACATCAGTCAGACAAATAAGGCAAATAACTCTCTCTCTCTCTCTTTCTGAATTGAGTCATAGTTTGTCAAATAAAGAAAATAACTCTCTCTCTCTCTCTCTCTCTCTGTGTGTGTGTGTGTCTCTCTTTCTCTCGCTCCCTCTCTCTTCTCTTCCTCACTCACTCTCTCTCTCTCTCTCTCCCCTATCTCTCCTTCTCTATCTCTTTCTGAACTAATTCCTCTTTATCCTTCATCATAGTTTGTCAAATAAAGCAAATAACTATCTCACTCTCACACACTCTCTCTTTCTCTCTCTCTGACAGTGTTTCTTTACCCTGGTGTTACTACGAATGAGATATTATTTCAATATTTTAGGACAGTACCTTTATGTGGGATGATTTTCAATTGAAAAACAATTCCGAGCTACTGAACAATTTGGGAAATTTCATTAATAGGTATGCAGGGCTGCTTCTTTTTAAAAATTCATTTATTCACATATTAATTTACATATCTCCAACTGGCAATAATCCCATAGGGCGTTGGCGTTTTTGGCGAAGTTTTTCAACAGTACTGTTCCGGTCATGGACCTTCAGAACAGTGACGCGGAATTCCTCGCTCGTGTCAACAGTGAATATGAGCGCTATGTCGTCCACATGGAGAAAGCATCGTTCAGAGAAGCGATACGGGCGATATTGAATATCAGTAGATTGGGTAATCAATACATTCAGATGAATAAACCTTGGGTGCAAGTGAAGGACGCTAATACAAAGTAAGTGCCACGAGAAATATAACATTTACCATCAATTTCTTGTGATGTTCTTTTCCAATCATTTCGATCTCGAGCCACATAAGGCAGTTGTTCGATTGTCAGGCCTGTTGAGAACCCCACATTGTTCATTCATTTAATGTGGGCCTTCAATTTCTTCTTCTTTTTGTTCCGGGGACTCTGCCAAGCATTATTATGTCTTTCTCTAAGCATCCATTTCCCGGATAATGTGACTGAAATATTTTAAACTTTGGTTTTGATCTGTTCAGAAACCCATCTGTTAATTTTTCTGTCTTTCGTCGATCTTTCTTCTGTCAGAGACTTTCATCACCCATGCTTCTGAGCCATAAATGAAGGAGGACTATAGGGAACACAAGAGCTTTGACCAAGCGCGTCAAATTTAATTGTCAACGTGATGCTGATCGGTATTACATACGTTGGTAAAACAAAGCGTCACCTCAGTATTAAAGTAAACGAGCATAAAAATGTTAATTTTTTTCGGACAACAGTTATTAGATTGTAATCCTCTTGTAGCAATAATTATTGTGTTTGATCTGTATAAAATTAATAATACGACAATAAGAAAACCACTTCGATATCCAGATCAAGGGGGCTCTCTTATTAAAAACTTATCTTCTCAATAATAATTCTTATAATAAGGTTCCTCTTATTTTTAATAATAGTTTAACGTTTTTTTATATTACTTTAAGTACTATGTTTGTTTTATCTTTATTTAAATTTTTTGTTTTAATTGTAAATTTTGTGCTGCTTTTTGTGATTTATTAATTTATTATTAAATGTCATCTTGTTACTTTTAACTTGTTACTTGTTGTTAGTAAGAATATATAATATTTTATTTAGTTTAAAACGTATAATATATCACAGAGTAAACATTATACAGAGGTTTCACTATTGCTGTAGATATTTGGATATCGATTTTGAGGGAGTCACTGAAAATCCTATCTCCACCATTATAAATTGGTGAAATTCAAATTGTCATAGCGACGAAACTCAATGGAGGATTTTAATAATTCTTTTACTCTCAAAATCGATATACAAATATCTACTAGCAAGAGTGAAATGCATATTGATGGTTTGTTTATGCCACGGCTGGCAAATTCCTATCTCCGCCATTATAAAACTACCAATTTCAATTTATTGCCTCTCCTAAACGCCTTCTCTGATTTTAAT
>JAYJLU010362174.1:0-13387 GCA_036873645.1 Minona dolichovesicula | reverse complement strand
TAACGCTTGTTTTTATTCCTGAGTATTATTTGTAAACCTCTCTTTTTTATACTCAAATAAATTTTTATTTATTTATTATAGTATTGTAGCATCATCAGCATACTTTATGACTTTGGATCTCGTCAGTGTTGGTTTAAAGTCTGCAAAAAATATTGAAAAGAGGTAAGGTGATAGAATAGCTCCTTGAGGAACCCCACTTTTTATAGCCAGCCGGGTACCCATTGCGTTGTTTATTATGTTGTGTTTATCATTGCGTTGTTTAATATGCTAATGTATAAACATTAGATAAACATTGATAGGCTATTTTCAGCCTTTTTATTCTTGAGTAAACCTAATACATAGTATTTATATTACATACACCCAAATAAATTATTATTAATATAATTACGTTGTCCACACCCTCTGTTGTGCAACATATGCCGAACTCTTTTAGAAAACCGTTGAAAATATGAGGAATATATAATATATTTTGAAAAATTTATAAAACATAACACATAAATAATTAGTAGAGTCAAACGATAAAACTATAGTCGATCAAAGTCGCATAAAATAATATTAAAGTACAAAATTGTTTTGGACTACAGTGAAATCAAATCAGAAAGGTTTAAAATCACAGAATAAATAACTGCTTGGATAATTGCTTCTTCACGTTAGATGAGGTAAGGCGATACGACGGACGCGGTGACCAGCATTCTGTTATTATTCTACACAAGGAAGCCGTCTGACCCTGATACCAAATTGACTTTATTTCAGGTCGCTTGTTATCAATGTCGATAATCTTCAGCATATGTTCTAGAGACGGATTGTCAGGAGCTAAATCCTAAATAGGTGTTAAAAGATAATACACACATGTATTATACATTGTAGACAGATAATGACAGTATAAACTCAATGCAATAGAAATATCTTTTTGAGTGAAGACAAATATTAGTAGTATTGAGCGAGAAAATGCTCAGCGGGTCTGTATCTACTGATCCGAATTTATCTGTAGCATCTATTCCAAGGAAACGGTTATCATTATTGTGTTGCTGATAATGATTGCACTGAAAACAGTATGTTACAATATTCAAATGTATTGTTATAAGTAACTTACTGAATAGGGCTTTCTGTATGTGGAGGTAATTCTATCCGGAAATTCGTTCCACATATTTATCATCTCCCAATACACCAGAGCTAAAGAATAGACGTCTGCCTTCTGATAGCTATTTACAACATCCCAATTAGCTAGACATAATCCACTTAGCAATAAGGAATTATGATCTACAAAAACAAAAGTAAATATTAAAACGACAAATTCTTCAAATGAGAAAGACAAGAAAAAAGATCATCTAGACAACGCTCTAAGAAAATATACGCTTTGAAATAATAACCAAAAGAAACGAAACAACCAACATAATATAGTCTTCAACGAATGGGTAACATTAGAAAAACCGTATGATCGCATCTATTAAACGTCTATGAAGAAAATAATGAAGATACACAGAGAATTCGTATATCTCTGGTTTCATTTTCGAATTCTAAGAATTTCAATAAAAACGATTGTGGCAATAGAGATAGGCGACCTTTACATTAAGCATAAATCAATGATAGAGCATCAGCCTTTTTTAAACAAATGTTTATCATTTGGATTGAACCTCTGTTCTCGTTTAATGCTCTATAAGTTAAGGACATCCAAAAATGAACTGTACATTCTGATTGTGCAGATTAGCTCTGACCTCGTTTAAAAAAAAACTATGTACGTAGATAGCGGTCAAAGTTTAATTTCATGAATCGAATCACTTACTTAGTAATACTGATCCATTGAGAACCTCTGGAGCAGCATATCGAATGGTACCACCTGCTACTGAGCATTCCCGATACCAGCAGGTCCCTTGTTTTGTTGTTCCGCAAGAATAGGAGCAGATACTACTAGTAAAGTCAGCGAGACAAAGTTTACCGGAAGACTTCACTAATATATTGGCTGATTTTAAATCCCTATGAGCAATAGCTGGTTTGTGCTGAAAATGACAGAAAGGAGAAGTAAATATTAAATAGATTAAGGAATTGTATGGCTCAAGCAGCATGGTAGTTTGACAAGATAGAATTAAAGACAACTATGTACTTTAAAATATATTTGAAACCAGAAGGTAAACTCGGCGTTGTCCTGTGATGAATGTGGACTTAACTCTTGCAATCTTCTTTTGGTTTATGACAATTTTTATTTAAACAAACTGAGCTAGAGAGGGAAATATGTGACAGTGAAAAACAGTGATGAGCTCTGGACAACTAAAGAAGTGCACCGCGCACACAAGTGGCCAGCTCACAATCCAGATCTTCAGCTCACTTCACTAAATCGATAACAGAATATCAACAATGAACTTTGGTATTGCTTACTAATTATTAAATAAAACCACTTTATGTTGAGCAGAAGAATTGGGTAGACTCGACACTAGCATCTATAGGAATAAGGAACATCTATTCGAAAAGGAATAATAAGCGCGACACCGGAGAATAATTTATCGACAAAACGCACTTAGTTTCACCATCATCATAGATAACTAATATAAAATATATAAGCTTTATTTTTTAAATATTTAAATTTTAGAAGAAATTGCAAAAGAAATTACGATTTTTATCGAAACCTCGTATTATTTCATTAATTTCATTGTTTATTTCTTTTAAATATACTTACAGTATGATTTGAACTAACTCATACAATAAAGTATACACTAGGTATATAACAAAGAATCTCACCAAATTTAAATAAACATTTGATTTGATTTAAAAGAGCTGAGATAAATTGTATAATAAATTGATGATTCCTTTTCGAGCCTATTCCTATAGATGCCAGTGTCAGCGTTTATTCCATCTACCCAAAGAATTATCAATATGACTAAAATCATTCTCGGATCACTATTGGTTCAACGGTATTCGAGTCTATAAGATTAGAGTTCATAAAAGATATAGATGAATGAACCTGATTCTGCTTCTTCAGGTACATTCATTTTATACGACAAGAGCATTCTATAAAAGCATACAATTGGTACCTCATTGGAAGATATCTCAGTGTGGAGGTAAGCTAATCCAGTTGCGATATCTAGACATTTCGCCATTAGATCTCGAATTGTCGGTATGCACTCAGTTTGTAAATAATTGTAGAGTGATCCCATTGAGTGGTACTCGGTGATGAGACACAGTCGGGTGCAGCTGCCCTCATCCACAGTGTCAGAACCAATGAAATGCAAGATATTATCGTGAGAAAATAAATCTAAACGGAAGATGAAACGCTCTCTATAAAGAATAACAGAATAGATCGATCTTAGAAATCCGTATGGATTGTAAAATATTATTTTAAAGCTTTAATTGAATCAAAACAAAAAACTTAGGGGTCTAGTTTATTTTTATGTACATATAAGATTCATTGAAAGCTCGCAGTATCTCTCATGTGTATACCTGGTCCATGAGCGTTCTTCCACGGTGTGGAACATTTTCACGGCTACATCACCATTGAATGACCATTTGCCTCGCCATACTTCTCCAAATCTGCCTTGCCCAATTTTCTCCAGCATGGTAACATCGTTGAGTAAACATCGGTTAGTAAGACAATTTTCACTGGTACCCTTTCCTGAGCCACTCCAAATGTCAGACAGTAAGATGTCAATATTATGCACAGACGAGGATATTTCACGTTTCTCTGACCTTGATACAACTATACCCGACTCTATAGATTCTGCATGACTTCCATTCTTTAATTCTTCATTTGAAGAAACACAATATGATGTAGCTAAATAAGGAAATGTTAAGTGTTAGCAATCAAAAGTTTGAATCGATAATAAATAAATAGACAAGACTTTATTTAATAAATTCAATTACATGATCACCATTAGTAATAGAAGAAATAGAGAAATGTGTAAAAAAGAAAATCGCAGTGTAAACGCATATGTTTAGAGTTGAACACCAAGATATTTCATAGAAAGATGTATCTATATCAGAAGGAACTTGCTTCTTGGAATAATCATTTCTTTAAATTTTGTTTTCATTCCTACAGTCAAATTTCTTCTTAGTTAAAGAAATATTCATGATACAATAGGACCTCGTTTATATGACTTCTCTCTTGCCATATAAAATTGGTCACATAAGCCAAACAAAATAATATGAAAGAGATAGGGATCTGTGCATGACTTCAAGGTCATATAAATCCATAAATTACATATCTGAGGGTCAACATTTCTATTTATAGTCAATGAATATATTCTTCAAGTCAGTAATCCAACCCTTAGTGTGAACTAAGATATTTCTGGTGCACATTATACTCAAAAATTTCTAATTTGGAAGAAAAAATATTATGACAAAAATTTTCAACTGTACCTTTTTTAATGATTTTTAATTAAACAGAGGTTCAGGTTCAAATAATGTGAAAGAAATAAAGTAAGAATTTCATTAAACTTCTAGAAAATCTGTATTAGTAATACTTACCAACAACATGCTTGCGATACAGATAGAAGATCAAATAAGCCAGACTTGTGAGGATGAAAATGACAATTAATCCAACTATCACAAATATTGATTTGTATCTAGATGAAAAATTTTGAGAAATTTCATCTGTAGGATAAGGAATAAGACCACTAAAAATATTACAATAGTCTGATGTACAGCACTGAAGATTTGATCTATGTGTTAAATTACATACGGATTTCTGCAATAGTGGGAATGATTTGTCATCTCTTGAGCACCTAAAAAATAGACTTATTAAATAAAATTTTGCAATGAACTAAGAAAACAAAATAATTATTTTTCAAGTAATCCTAAGTAAAAGCTTAAAAGTAACAGACTAGCTTAACAATCATAATTGAAATTAGTGTCTGTTTTTATCATAAATATCCAACTAAAAGATTATTTTTACATGGACTTCAGGACAAAAACTATTTCTTAATAATTAATCAGTAATTGTATTTTGATTCAAACATACATGGCTTAAACAGATACTAATTTAGAATGCCAGTCTATGTAGTCTCTCTCTATAGATTCGACAATGTACATGCATATGTTTGACTCCAGGTAATTTTGTTACTACGTAGTATAGACTTCAGTGGGAGCAGCCAATATGAATATATTTGTCTAATACATGTTAGTTTATACACTTGAAAATACAGGTTAATTGCAGTTCAAGGAAGTTGCATGCATGAAGGCTAATTAATTAGTAGGAA
This sequence comes from Minona dolichovesicula, assembly GCA_036873645.1. Taxonomy (NCBI): domain Eukaryota; kingdom Metazoa; phylum Platyhelminthes; order Proseriata; family Monocelididae; genus Minona; species Minona dolichovesicula. The sequence goes on along the minus strand of JAYJLU010362174.1, from coordinate 8,201 downwards.
TAGTTAAAAATGATACATTGGATAATAGGAGAGAAGGAAAGAATATTAAATATGTTATAGGATTACATTAAATTTTAAGTGAAATATACAGAAAGATCATAAAGGAAACAAAATTAAATGACTCCAATTTTGGAATTTAAATTGTCATTAATGGATCAAGTTTTTAATATGTTCAAGTCTAACTGTAAGGTAATCTAAGAGGCATTATATTATTTAATATATGATTATGATTGAAAGTCTAGCATTTTAGAGTTAATTGTAATTCTTTTTGAATTGAGGGAAGTGATGAATAAATCATTCTTCTTATAAATAAAATAATTAAAACTGATTTTATCTTAGTTATTAACTACAGCTAGTAGTGAACTAAATTTCAAGCAGAAATATTTCTTTAAATATAACAAAATTAAATTTATCAATACATTAAAAATTATTTAAAATAAAATCAGAGTCTCACTTCCCTATCAACACTAAACATTTGTTTAAATAGATTAGAGCCAATAACTGAAACATTACCTAAATTTCAAACAAGTGTTACAGTTACAGCAGATTCAAAATAATAAATGGATTAGAAAATTTGTGAAAATTTATAAATTATGCTAATTAATTAATATATAATATTTATTAGTGATGGATCCAGAGGAAGGCATACCCAGCGCATATCCCCCTAAATAGCATTGCCTTACAACTGCTAGATAAAACAAGCACATTTTTAGTGAATTGGTATGAATTCATAGGAATTCATGGTTTTATGTACATTTTCAAGTGACAATATAGTATAAATCTGTTATAAGTTTTTACAACATTTTTGTTTGTTAAAATATAAGGTTTTGGTGCCTAAACATATGGGTGAAATTTTGTTTCAAAGCAATATCCTGGATCTGCCTCTGTTTATTATGTAATTAATTTGCAGTAGCACATTCAGGAATCTGCTGCTATAATTAAATAATAAACATTCAATATACTATGTTTTAACAGGGACAGGTCAACTTGTCTAAGTCACTTCACACTAGGTGAACTTGTATACTAAAAACTAAAATAAATGGTTAGGGTTCGGATCAATCTTAGCAACTTTATTCCTAAGGACCCAACCTAGAATACCAGAGAAGTAAAGACATTAGATACAATGTTGACTTGGGTACAAGTTGACTTAGGTACGAGTTGACCTGAATTCTTTTAACATACACACACATATATATATATATATACATTAAATTATAAATAAAATTTGGCAATCTTTTACCTATTGGCTGTAAATTATTTGAGTGAATTTTTTAGTTGTTTAAAATATTAATTATAAATGATAAAATCTTTGATTGTTCAATATGGTTATTTATAGAAAAATATTAAATTATATTAAATATGAAAGGATATGAATAGTATTTATGGTGCTAAGCAGTCATGTAAATGACAGGTAAAACAACTAAAAAATTTGCCCAAATAATTTATAGCCAATAAGTTAAAGATTGCTTAAAATTTATATGTTTTAATTAATTTGCATAATTTATATAAATTTTCTAACCATTCATTATTTAAAAAAATTGATTTGAATCTGCTGCAAACATAATACTCATCAAATTTCCGGGTTTGTATTAAAATATATTTTCTTTTAATTATAATGCACCTTTTGAACTTGGTTGAAGCATAGTCTTTATATTGCTTTAAATATTTGGATTAAATATTGGTGTGTTAAATTTTTTCTATTGTAAATTAAGTTAGGGTTAGATCTAAATATATAATACAATGTTATTTCTCTTCTAACTATGACTCATAGGTTAGGTTATAACCTAACCATAATTGCATTTCTGAAAGTATATTTATTTCAATACTAAACTATAATTTAAAAAACATACTCAAGGGAAACAGTATGCTTCCCATCATTTTTTATTCTATGGGATAAGCAAAATCCATCAGCTCCACTATTGCAACACATAGGCTTAGTCATATCCAATTTTAAATCAGGATAATAGTTTTTAATATAAAGATGCCATTTATTTACTACATCACTTTTTACAGATGTACAAACTTCACAATAATTTTTCCTTGCATGATTTTCAATGCAATATGAAGAAAGACATTTTCTTGCTTCAAGGCTTTTTATGAAAATTGATAAATAAAACATCATCTTCAATAAACACATGGTTTAAATATTTAGATTATTTAAATTTGAAGATTAGTATGAAAACAAAATTAAATCTATTAAAACAATAAAAAATCTTTTTTATTTATTTTTTTTTATTTTAACCCACCAATCTTATTGTTTTTAAGCCGTCAGTATGATATTTCCAAGAATTGAAAATAGAATGATATGGGTGTATGTGCATTAAATTTTAATGAGAAAAATTGAAAACAAAATTTGATACATTTTGTTATATACATAGCATGACAACATTGGAAATAGACTATTTCTTAATTGTTGTATCTGGATAGCATTTTTAATAGCTGAACCATTGAAAATAACTTCTTCAGTGGCTAACAATATTAAATAAGGGGAAATGATGATATGAAATTAATTACAAAATCGGATAAGACTTTTGTTTAAAAATGTAAGTACACCATAGAGTAAAAGATAGAAGATGAAATCCGCACTCTGACAGGCTAAAAGGGGCTACCACAATCACTAAATGCCGCTCCTAAAGAAATATAAAATCACTGAAACTTCTTAACTCTTACTCTTACTAACTTTTGGCAGCAGAGAGAGAGAGAGAGATAGCAACAAAATGTGTTGTGGAATGACCTTGCATCCTCTGAAAATTAAAAGTAGAATTTTATTCAAAACGATAAGGAATGCGTAAATACTTCTGATACAGAGAATTGAAATTGATATTAGAGTAGAGAATAGAATAGAATATAGAAAGAGGCTTTATTATAAAATTGACACACGCAATTTCAATTACAATTTTCAAAAAGTCAAATAACTATAGTAGAGAAAAAATTATCGAGTAAAAAAACATTTGTTAATCCAAGTTGTAAACTATTAATGAAACAACGTTTGTTATTCTCCGTGAGGACTGGCAGCGCATGATTGTGACGTCTTGGCGGATGTCGTAATTATGTTGAATTGTTGGCGGGAGGAGTTTATGTAGAACATGTTTTGCCATTTTCTAAAAGTTGTTTAAAGAGCTTCTGGTCGAGTGCTCTCATATTTTCCTGAATAATAATCGACGGGTGGCAGTATCGGAATTTTTACTACGCTTGACGAATTGGTCTAAACGATGTTTGTCATTTTGGTTTGTAAACCCGTACCACGCTTGGCTGGCGTATAGGAGTTTTGCAATGACCACTGTAGAGTATATATAAAAAATGTTATCGTGGGTCATACCACGGTGCCCGAGGTCCCTGTTCTGATAATTAAATGCTCAATGATGGAGGAGGAAGCCTGATTGCGTAAATTGAAAAGAAAAGAATCTTTAACGTAACTGATATCTTTTTCGGTCAGCCTGATCGACCATTCTCGAAGTTTAATAATTATTAAACTTTGAGAATTATTTGCAACATATGTTGCGTCCAATTAATATAATGCTCTACTATTACAATAAATAGAAGATAGAAAGATGAAATCCGCACTCTGACAGGCTAAAAGGGGCTACCACAACCACTAAATGCCGCTCCTAAAGAAATATAAAATCACTGAAACTTCTTAACTCTTAACACGACACACTCCTTTTGAAAAGTTTTTATGAAACATATATTTTATTATTAAAAGTAATGAATTTTGAATATATAGTGATAATATCTAACCAGTCGAAAGCTGTATTTTTATTCTTTTTTTCTTTTGTAATCTCATGTTTTTATTGTTTATACTTTAATAAATTATTATAACTACTTGGATGGTACATCAGGCACTGTAAGTTTAGAATCAGATTGGTTTATCGATTGATGTATCGCAGTTAATTATACTGTAGTTCACTCGTCTATATTAGATAAACGCTTTCACAAATAACTGTCTTGTTACAGAATTGATAAACATGCCTTTTTAACTTGGCTGTAGTGAAGTTTACTACAATATATAGTGCAAAGATAATTATAAAAAGGGGTATAAAAAATTTTTTTTAGTATTTATACACATTTTTATTGAAAATTATTATTTTTCTTTTAAATATAATACCTATTACAGACAATAACCAAAATATTACAACCGTCTTAATTGTATGTATCTGTTAAATAAAATTACATCATAATCTGTTAGAAATACTGCAGGACAGAAATCAGAAAGACAGAACAACAAATTTTTATAGAAAAATAGGATGGTATGAAATTACAAACAGACACATACACTGTATATATATATATAAAATACGTCACAAATAATGATTGTGTGTGGGGGGGGGGGGGGGAGATAAATTGCTTTACGAATAATACATTTCTCGAATTAAATAAACACTTCTTCTGACAACTCAAGAAATCCAATAGTTACATCAAGGGATACAAGTAGTACCTAATTACACTAATTGTGCATCCACTTCAGTTTCATTAAACACTGACAACAGCTCAGGAATTAATTGGTTTGGAAACTTCAGGAATCAATCATGACTGCTGAATATTCAAAAAGCGCATTCCAATTTGAATCCTTTAAAAAACATAGGTAGGTATTATTGAATGAAAAATGTACGGGAGCAAAAATTAACAAACACACATACGTAATGAAAAGAAAGAAAGAAAGAGAGAGAGAGAGAGAGAGTAAGTACAATAAACAATAGTAAGAAATAGATAGAAAAATGAATCACAAAACAATGAAATTGGCAGAATTGTTCCTGTTTTCAAAATGATAGATTTATTTGGTGGAGAGAATATGCATACAATGGATTAATATTACATCGTATTAGCATACATATACCATAATAATAGCACAAATAATCAACAATTAAACAAAACTCAGTCAGACAGACAGACAGGCAGACAGATAGACAGACTCCACTGCTGATTGGAAGGCACAAATTGTCAGACAGATTGTCACTGCTCTGTTAAAATAATAAATCAGATTTGCTTAACAATTAACAAAATTTACGTAAATGAAGACTCACTGAAAAACAATATTCCAAATGCATTAATTCTATTGTAATAGTAGTTTGTTTGTTATATAGATTATTATTAATATCTTTCTTGTATCAGGAAATCACAATCGAAAATAGTTTGCTAACTGGAAACATATGTTGTGCTCGGTTTGCGCCTTTTCATTACGAAAGTTTTGGCGCAATCCACGAGAGCTATATCCCTATTAAAATAGGTCACCAGCAGTTCTTCCGTGAGAAAGGAGGCGACAAACTGCTCATAAGAGATCACCCACTCGTCATCCGACTTGCCAGACTCGCTAGGAAGGCGACAGCGACCATCAGCATCTCCACCAGCATCTCCACCTGTAGAACTGGCGGGGTTGGAGGAGGAACGGAATTTCACTTCTATTCTGGAATCACCATAGCGAGAAGAAATCTGGAACTGGAAGTATAATATGTAATATACAGATGTGCTCTATATTAGCAAATTTATGCAAGAAGGGTTGTGAATAGATTAAACGGAAAGGTAAACACCATAGACAACGGCCAAATTAATCAATTATTAATGAAAGAATACGCTTATAATACGAGACCACTCAAATCTATGAAAACTTGGATGACTTGGACAGACTATATCGTACCTATAAAATTTCTATGAAATTGGAGGGTCATTTAATTATAAGACGTAGTGACATTCGCAAACACAGAATCATGTTCTTGCTACTTTTCTACTTCATAAAACAGAGAAAGACAGAGACAGACAGACAGAGAGGAGATAGTGAGCGCAACAGAGGGTGAAAGTGAAAGGAAACAGAGGGAGAGGGAGAGAGATAGGAAGACAGACAGATAGACAGAGGAGAGAGAGACAGAGAGAGAGAGAAAGGTAAAGAGGCAGAGCGGAGAGAGATAGGAGAGATGGGGAGAAAAAAAAGACAGAGACAGACAGAGAGGAGAGAGTGAGAGACAGAGGGAGAGGGAGAGAGATAGGAAGACAGACAGATAGACAGAGGAGAGAGAGACAGACAGAGAGAGAGAAAGGTAAAGAGGCAGAGCGGAGAGAGATAGGAGAGATGGGGAGAGAAAAAAAGACAGAGACAGACAGAGAGGAGAGAGTGAGAGAGACAGAGGGTGATATAGTATATGGAGACAGAGGGAGAGGGAGAGAGATAGGAAGACAGACAGATAGACAGAGGAGAGAGAGACAGAGAGACAAAGTGAGAGAGAAAGGTAAAGAGGCAGAGCGGAGAGAGATAGGAGAGATGGGGGAGAAAAAGAGACAGACAGAGAAGAGAGAGACAGAGGGTGATAGAGTAAAAGGAGACAGAGGGAGAGGGAGAGAGATAAGAAGACAGACAGATAGACAAAGGAGACAGAGAGAGAGAGAGAGAGAGAGAAAGGTAAAGAGACAGACAGACATAGAGGAGAAAGTGAGAGAGAAAGGTAAGGAGGCAGAGCAGAGAGAGATAAGAGAGATGGGGAGAGAAAGAGACAGAGACAGACAAAGAGAGAAAGGGAAGGAGACAGACAGGCAAAGAAAGGAAAGGAGACAGAGGGAGAGATGGACAGTGAGGAGAAAGAGTTTTGCCTGGGAGGGCATTGTGAACGAAAAATGTATTATAAATGACTTTTCAAGAAGTTTGAATGACAACATCAATTATATCTCTATAAGACTATAATAGTGTATACATATCTATATGTACAGGTTGTATAATATCTACCTCGCCCGTATCAGAATGATTGGACTGGCGAGCCGAAATCTCTCCATCCAGCGACAGTGGATTATTCTGCTGGCGTCTCAACGACTTATTCGCTTCAGCGATCTTCTGCACCATAGTTCCCACTCTGGCCACCGCATTGATCAGCTCATTTTCCTGCTCATCCTCCCGAAATATGTCATATAGAGACTGCCACATAGCGATGAATTGACTCTGAAATCATCACAAATACAGACCATCAAAATCAGTAGTCCGAATACACAATTATTAGAAGAATCGTTTTCATAGATCGACACATTTAGTAAAAGTATTAAAATATAAAGCTTTTATTCTGAATAATTCCGCGCCCCGCATAACACTAAGGGATGGCAAATATTACCTCCCTACTTTCCAGAAGACAATTCTCCATGTCTCATTTTGTTGATAGTCAGTAATGTGTTTCCTCAATAATTTTAATAAATCGATGTCAGCTGATCACACCAAACTTTATTAGAAATTAAGACAGAATATAATACATAATACGAAAAAGTTTGATCATAGCTTATAAATCATTGCTTATAGATTATAGATCATATATCATTGCTTGTAGATTAGAGATTAGAGATCATAGCTTGTATCTTATAGATTAGAGATCATAGCTTGTATCTTATAGATCATATATCACAGCTTGTAGCTTATAGATTAGAGATCATAGCTTGTAGCTTATACATCATATATCATAGCTTGTAGCTTATAGATCATATATCATAGCTTGTAGCTTATAGATCATATATCATAGCTTGTAGCTTATAGATCATATATCATAGCTTGTAGCTTATATATCACATATCATAGCTTGTAGCTTATACATCACATATCCTAGCTTGTAGCTTATAGATCATATATCATAGCTTGTAGCTTATACATCACATATCATATATCATAGCTTATAGATTATAGATCACAGAGCACAGATTATAATCATATCATAACGGAGATATATCGGATTCATTACTTGGTTCATTAAAGGCAGTAATTTGGCGCTGTCAAGAAGAGTGTAGTTCTTGCCATTCGAGGAAACACTCAAGCCCCGAGTAATTCGCCGACACAGTCGGTCAGCAGCGAACTGGTCAATGTTCACTTCATCCATGGCGCAACCAGTAGAGCCGGTGGAGTGAGTTTTCTGCTTAGTTTCTGGAGGAGAGGCGACTGCTCCCTGTGGTGCCTCTGAGCTCTCACTGTCGGTATACCCGATGCGTTCAGTGTTCCGCCTATAGCCAGACTTTTCCAGACTGATGACACCGAATTCCTCGAGAACAGGCACGTCTTCATCAGAGGACTCTTCTTGACAATAATCAAACATTTCCTCCGTTAATTCAACAGCCTTTTCCAATCCTAAAAATGGTATGAATAAATATGAAGTACAAGCAGTTCTTTAAAGAATGTTCACAATAACAAAATGAATGACCTAATTCTTTAAAGAATGTTCACATTAACAAAATGAATGACCTAGTTC
>JAYJLU010361063.1:0-13390 GCA_036873645.1 Minona dolichovesicula | reverse complement strand
AAACAATTTTTCTATGTAAACTATGTATTTTATTCCATATTATCTTTATTGTCCTAAATAAATTATTATTATTATTATTAATGTGAAAAATCCTCAGCTATATCTTCAAATGAATGATCCTGACCGGATCATGCCGTATAGTCAAGTTGATGATTGCGAAAGCTTTACTTTTCTTTTGTTGTTAGAGCTGATACTCTTCTCGGCATGTCGGTGGGTCGAGGACGGTCAAGATCAAAATGTTTCACTTACGAAACTTGCCAGGTTCTGTGTCACCTCTTGTGCAGTTTTGTTCATTGCACTGTAGATATTTAAATATCTATAGATAATAATTATTATCTAAGGACTCCATCATTTATCTTGTCAGTGTGTTTACTGCCTATAAGTAATTTTGTAATTTATATTTTGTAAATGAAAAATAAGACCCAGAAATGTTTATTCATGAAACCTCGATATAATTTTACATATCATTCATTCTGTCAATTAACTTCACTCATTTTAACTTTATCAATAATTAATCGATTCTCCTCAGCCATCGCTCCACTCGATCCTATTACATTTTCTTACCGATTAATCTGATTACGTAACCTGATTAAGTTTGACACTGGTGACTGATTATAAATCTGTTTTATGTATCACTAAATTCACTTTTAAGATGCTTATGTATCGACCTCCTGTCGAGAGCACGAAATATATCGAGTTTCATGAATAAACATTTCTGGGTCTTATTTTTCATTTACAAAATTTGTAAGCGGATAAAATTTAATTTATATTTTATATAATAGACAGAGTATTATGTGTAACAAAGCAATTGTAGCAGAGCTTTACTAGTTAAGTGATTATGTGAATGCCCATATTTTGTTATTTTTTTATTCTGATTTTCAGCGGGATAAAATAAAATGTACATAAATTTTGTATTTTTGTTTAATATATTGGAACAAATCGTGTTGTACAATAATCTTGTGTATATTTCAATTTGTTGTTATATGTCCTGTGAATAAAAAGTACATACAGTATTTGTGATAATTTATAAATTATCACAAATCGGCCCAACTTTTCACCACTTAATTTTTGTCTATAGAGTCCGGAATGTGTTATCATTAATTAGAAATAATTATTAACATTAAATTTCGTTGTTTCCGTGATAATTATTACACAGAGACAGAAAGAATGTACAAAAAAAACTTTGTATGAAAATTAGGTATTTTATAAGCCTGATCAAATTTTATTTTTCAACTTTAAGTGGAGTTTGTTGAAATAGCGCAACAAACAAGTTACAAAATGGAAGCTCAAGTAAGATCATCAACTGGAAAGTACCTCTCTCCATCATTTAAAAAATTATGTTCTATATTTTAATACTCTGTGGTATAGTGACTCTCCATTTCTATGAAGAATACTTCAATTTGATAAAACAATTGTTATATAGAAATAAAGAACCAATTTGGATAGTACCATATTCTTTAATAATGTTGGTATCCTTGTTGGTTCTTTATTTGAATTAGAAGGTTACTGTACCGCATTGGATGATTAACCTTCATTTATATAATTGTTTTATCAAACTGAAGTTTTCTTTTCTTTATAAATACCCAAATAAACATGGCGCGTGGTAGAGGTAGAGGGAAAGGTAGAAAACCTGCAGTAAAGGAAGAAGTAGTGAATGAGACTGACGATTCTAACATTGGTAATATTTTTTATAGGTTAGAATTTATAAAAAAATTACTTACGCATTTTGACTGTCAATTTAATTGTCCATATGTCACAGAAGTTTTCTCAGAATTGGGCAATTTTCCTTAATATGAAGCTAATTTATCAGTATTTGTATTGTATTGCTTGGCATTTATTAAAAAATATATTTCCTGTTTTCAACATGCCTATGTTGATCGGCAACTAGTCCAATTGGACATCAACCTTTAGCTAATTATGTTAAATAAAATAAAAATAGTGTTAAACTAGAGGCCATTGTTTAAAAGTCAGTTTTAACTGAATGTCACTTCTTTTAGCTGGTCAGACTAAGTTGGCATCCAACCATTGTCATTTTAAGTTTTTTTGCCCAATAATAAGTTATGAATATATAATATTTAAGATTATTTTTACTCTAGAGCAAAAATTAATACTTTGTATGGCCTAATTCCAACCTATAAAATCAGTTACATTTTACAATTATAGTTTGCAAATTTATTGTTTGGTAGTAATTAATTTAATTAAATAATGGATTCACCTATTCAACATGTTAATTGGTCCAGACCATTTACTAACTGGGCCCCAATTGAGATGTAAAAAGCAAAATCAAGATAGTTTTTAATGGATTCATGGTATTGTTGATCCAGTGTCAAATGGATATACATTATCACATATTTGACTATAATTATTTTAATATTACTAATTAAGCTTTAACATTTGTGTAGTCTTAATTTAAGATTTATTCTGGAATTGGCTGTATCTGAAATACACTTAACACTGCATAATTACATTCTTCTTAAACTCAATTGATCTTATCAATACCTGGCATTAAATAGAAAACAGCTCAAATGCTTTAACACTTATTTGTATGGGTTAAATAGGATTAAGTATAACTTACAGATATTCCAATTTAACAGTATATTCTATAGAAAAATACTCATCACAGCTTCAATTCTATAAGTAAGCTAAATACATTACTTATATAATAACCCTTTTGATATAAAATTATTGTCTTGTCAAATAGTCTTTAAAATATTTGTTGGGTTGACCCGGCATTTTACCAACGGAGCTAGATGGGGCAGATAAGATTCCACAAAAGTATCCTCACAGTATTTGATTATTTGTTTGTATCCATCCACCTATGATAAGTTAAGCTACACACATACCTTTTGTTATTTCATAATATTAATATCTGGTCTCTAGCTTGTGTTTGGGGTTATAACGTTAAAACGTTATAAACGTTATAAAACGTTGGGGTATAACATTAAAACAATAACATTAGTTTTAACGTTATAATGGTAAAACAGCTCTGTTGATGATAATTTCTCATCTTCTTTTCTTATTACCAGGTTGAGTGAGGTCAAGCCCTTAATCTGAATAGAATGGGTCCCAATAAGAAATAGATCATATAGATCTGAGTAGCATTCATTATCCCCAATCATTATTTGTTGAGACTGAATTGTTATTCATTTTATTCCACAATTAATGCAGTGTTGTTCATATCATACAAATGTTTTATGTGGCTGACCCTTATCAATTATATATTCTTTAATTCATGTATTGATACAAGGTTGGTCTTTATGAACTGTAACAAGTTAAATTTTGTTTTAGTCAGTAGAGGTCATTGACCTACATCCTATGCACTGTATTAATCATGATATGGTCAGATACCCTGAGTAGGCTGTTTTCATGAATATCAAGCCTCATATTGTTATAGTTTTAGGGCCAGTCTATAGGTTGGAGGACGCACCTCTATATTATGATGCTACTGTCTCCTTACAGTCTAGGCTAAACAATGTCATGTACTTGGCCTACACTATGTATACTGCAGAAATGATAGTGCTGGTTGATCTATATGAGTTGCAGGTGTCTTATCCATATAAGTACATTTGCCATTCAAAAAGACAATTCAGTTTGATAGAATGAATCTAAACCTCACTGTGAGCCAATTAAAAACAATTATACACATTTGGGTAGATTGCATTGCTCCATGATTAGCCAACAGCAGTGTACATATGGAGAAGGGGATAGAGAATAAAGAGCATGATGTTACCAATTGATCAAAAATATTCAGTTTGAAGGGGCTATCCAAGTAGAACACAAGGCATCTGTGCTAGTCATATACTCATACTGCAGCTTTGTGCTCACTGAGGTGTCACCTACATTGCTATGTAGTTTAAGCATATTTCACAATAATATCCTTAATAAATATACACTAACCACATTACTGTATCACAGTAATGTGGTTAGTGGCTTTCTCTCAGATAAATTGAATCTGACTAACCACTCCATCAAAATCTATCTGCATTGTTTGTTTCCTAAAAACATGAACCTAATATTTGAAGTTAAGCAAATTAATTAACTGAGAATTGACAGTTACAATTTATAAAAGGCTGATTCTGTATATTTTTTACATATTCTTTTATGTGCATGTTTGGTGACCGGATAGGTGTGCTGATCTCTTAAAACCTTCATATTTATTAAATCATCTGACATTTAAAGGGGATTGTATTAATTACATTACTCATTTTTTCATATAGTAGCATACATTTTGTTTTGCAAAGGCATTGAACAATTCATGATGATTACTGTTTACATTTAGAAGTTAAGTCAGACCTTATGGCTGAAACTGTAGAAACTGAAGATCCCAAAGTGGCTGAGGAGAAGGTTGAATCTGATGCTCATATGACTGATGAAAGTGACTACTCAGAGCAGCTTACATCAAAAGGTTGTAACGCAGCTGCTGTGACTGGATTGAAGCAAATATTAACTTCTGGTAATTTGTCTCAAATAAATAAAAAATTTATATTAATATTATTTTTAGAAAAATATTTATTGACTGTTATTTGATATAATTCCATACTTATTGCTGATTATAGGGCATTTAACTTATGAAGAAATCACAGATGAAATTTTTGCTGCTGTTAATAACCTATTGGAATCAAATGTCTCTAGTGCTCTCAATGAGTTTATAGAAAGTGATTTTCCAAATCTCTCAAACGTACCTGGTCATCTCTTAAGTATACTCAAAGCATGGGACTCTGATAGCCAGTCAGCTGAAAATGGTAAAGGTAAATATTATACCGCTCATCTTTTAAAAGTCTTATTTATTTAACAATGTTTATTTTAATCTTCTGCTTGGATATCCATGATTTTCACACGTGGATAATATTAACTTCAGAATAAAGTAACCATTTCTGATTTGCATCATTCCGAGAATTCATTTTTACAATCTATTTATTGTACTGTCATTTAAAGTATTCCCTATTTCGCATCTTTATGAGATAAATCTCGTTCTCGTGTAGTTATTATGCGGGAAAGAGACGTATTTTGAGTATACATACTTTGTTAATTGCAATTATTTTAGCAACAGAAAGTCAAGATTCTGAAGAACCCAATATTAATGAAAAGGTTAAGGAACTTCTAGCCATGAAAGATTATAAGCATGAAGTAACTAATAGCATTCGTCGTTTTGGTCCCCCAAATAACTATGCCGGTGATCCTCCTGGACATGGAACTGAAGTGTTTATTGGAAAGCTTCCCCGTGATCTATTTGAAGATGAGTTAGTACCATTAATTGATGAGAAAGTGGGACTTGACTCCATCTATGATTTAAGAATCATGTTGGACCCGAACACTGGTAACACGAGAGGCTTCGCCTTTGTTTGCTTTAGAAATAAAGAAGATATGCAGAAATGTGTGAAAGAAGTAAGATATTGCATTTAATGATTCATACTATGAATCCTCGTATTATGAAGAGCATTATACTAACACGATTATCTTGCACACGTGCTGTTATCTAAAAGGATTCTTTTTAAAGCATCAGGTACAGGTTTTGTACCTTGTTTGCTATTGATTAAGCGTAATAAAAGCTTCACTGATAATGTATCATGTTTGTAAATGAGACTCTTAAAAGAATTTACTTATAGTACTGTCATATAATAAATTCGGGATAAATTGATATATTTTGTCCTTATGCATTATAACTATTTATTTGGTTTAATTTCATCAGTAAGTTCATTGTTTCATAATTTGATAACTTTTGATAACTTCATTTTGATTGTCTATTTTGATTTCGAAAGCTATCCGTCATGTTTGTGTTATAATTGAGAGGTTATTTATTTTGTGAAGCTGTTGTTATGCTTAATATTTCCTTCATTGATTCATTTTGATTGTTTATTATTATGTTGATAATAAATTTCTAGTTGAATGATTATGAAGTTCGTCCTGGTCGTCACTTGAAACTGAATCGTTCCACACCAAATCTTCGTCTTTTTGTTGGTAATATACCTAAACAAAAGACTAAAGAGGAAATTTTAGAAGAATTCAAGAGTAAAGCAGGTATAAATTAAATGACAAAATTTCTTTCACACACCGCCCTAAATATAAAACCAATTTGAGTTTATTCTATAACAAAATTTATGTTTATAAAATTGGTTCCCCATAAATTTAATAATGACCACAATATTTGTTTATAATTGCTTTGTAATACATATTAATTAAACTCACTGTAATTATTTCTTGGTTTACAACATTCTTGCTAATTTTTCTATCAATAATGCGGGAACACTAAAAAACTTAATCATTTAACCATTAAAATTTTCATTTTCCAAATTGGTGTGTGAAAGACCCTAAATTATTAAAATAAAAACGAATTGATTACGCATTATTTGATTAACAATTTCATTTTCTTAAGTTTCCAAATCATAAGAATTTAGAAAATTCCAAGTGGAGCCGATGACGTTTTTATATTCTGATGCCAACATTTGCCCTGTTTATTGTTTAAGACAATTCATTGTATTGAGTTCGATTCGTTTTTCTTATTTTTATGTCTAGAGGGTCTGAATGATGTCATTGTTTATGCAATACCTGACGATCCTAAGAAAAAGAATCGTGGCTTTGCCTTCCTTGAATTTGATTCACATCATAATGCATCTATTGCTCTCAAGCGATTGGGTAGATTTGGTAATAAAGCGTGGAATAATGATATTGTGGTTGATTGGGCGGAGCCGTTAGATGAACCCGACGAGGAGACCATGGCGAAAGTAATTTTATTCTTCATAATAAAATTTGGAACTATTCCATAGATTGAGAATAGTTGATTTGCTGTTACAATTGTCTTGGTAACTTTAGTAACACAGAACTATTATATCGTATTTCTTCATGCATTAGTGAAACACTGGTCGTCCTTGATTTCATATGTTCATATAGACAGTAATCTTTATAATATGATAGATCAGATAGTAAATAGATAATGAAGAAACCGTAAGACGCAAGATTCAAGTCAAATATGAAAGCTAGTAGTTAAGTTAGTATAAAAGGGTTTTTTCTTTCTAATCAGAAATTGATGTAGATGTTCACATTTTTTTATTTAATCTACTAAACCGAAACTTGTTGAACCATTTTTTAGGTGAAAATTCTTTATGTCAAGAATTTAAGAGCTGACACTACTGAAGATGAACTACGTACACTGTTCGGTGAACACGGTACCCTGGAAAAAGTTAAAAAAGTGAAAGATTATGCATTTATTCATTATAACGAACGAGATGGTGCCGTGAAAGCTATCGAAGCCATGAATAATACAGATATTGCCGGTAATATTGTTGAAATCAGCTTGGCTAAGCCTGTTTCAGAGCAATCTAGGCGAATGAAGGATAGACGCCACAACCATTTTTATGGAAATGGTATGGTTAACTTATTTCACATCTGGTTCATACTTTGTCAAAATCGATTTAGAGCTTATGTTTTATGTTACACGCATTTTTAGTTCCTAAGCAAATCCAGACGAACAATTTTTATTTCTACTTTTTCTTCCCAATTTTCAGATAGAGGACATTGGGGCAGAGGTGGAGGCATGATGCCAAACTATAGGCCGCCTAATTATGGTCCCCGTGGTGGTCACTTTGGTGGAATGAGAGGTGGTATGCGTGGTGGAATGCCTCCCATGGGTATGGCACCTGGAGGATTCCATGATTCTTACATGTGGGGGAGTTGGGGAGAGGGTGGATATTATGATGATGGTGGTTTTTATGGAGGTATGTATTCATTATTAAGATAATATCATAATTAGAAATTACTTTTGTTTTTTGGGTTTTATATTGATTTCAATTTCTTCTAAATCAGCTCAATTGACAATTTTATGTCGCGATGCCCATAAATTTTAGGCGGCTATGGTAATCGTGGTTGGATGCCTGGAAGAGGTGGTCGTGGAGGTTTTATGGGAGGTAGGGGTGGACCTCGAGGTGGACGAGGATGGAATTCACGAGGAGATAGAGGCGGTTTCAAGCGAAAGCAACATAGTCAAGGTTGGTTTGATTGCTTTATAGTTTTGTAGAAGTATTTGGTTGGGTTACTTCCTAAATTACTTTTGATATGTATAAATACTTAGTAGTAGAATGACTGAGTGAGCCAGATTGCTTTTAAACGTACTCATTTCATTCTTCTACATGGATATTGATTGCATTTTCTTCTTTCAGGTATGTCGATGGTAAGTGCGACTCGTAAAATTTTAATTTTAATAAACAGTTCCTGATTAGGCGTTCCGTTAAGCAAATCTATCTGGCTCACTTCTTTATTATGCAAGACGTTTGCATCTTTTTTGCATGGGGTAATCTTTACTGTCTCTTTAATAATGCTCATGTTGGCATAGGACATTCGTTTGTAATTTATGGCTAAATTGTGACCCACAAGGTAGTTTAATGCACAAAGGAGACTTGCTTTTCGATATGCCTACTTTATTGTTATGTTTCAATATTTTTGTCGCCACTATCAACCGATATGCATATTGTTTAGAAAAGTTGATCATACAAAGTAAGGAGTTTCTCTTTTAACACGAATGTCGAACTCAATTTCAATGCTTTCCTTATTTTGTATTTCAAGTTATCTAAAAAAACACCGTCAAGCATTAATATTATAACTTTAAGTTTTAAATTGGAATGATTCTTTTCTGTAATAATGTATCGATATACCATATATATAGCTAAATGTGGGAATTTACTGTGTATAATAAATATTTATCTCAATCTTTAAAGATCTGTGAAGTGTCAATATTTACGCAGGGTTCAATCTTGTCAGGAAAAAATCAGAGAATTTGTAATTCTGTCTGGAAGAAATTAAAATGAAGCTCTATTTTTATTTGTTAGATGGATCGTGTAACTTTATGAAAAATATTTGGGCTTCGCGCAATGCTTCCTGCACATAATCATATGTTATTTTAGACCTGCAGGCCTTAATGAAGTATAGGTGTATATTTGAACATCCAGTGTAGTTAATCCAAAAATGTCATCTAACAATAGGTTCAATCATAGAGTTAGTATAGGCAGAGTTGTCACTCTTGCTAGTTAGATATTTGTATATCGATTTTGAGGTACCAAGAGACAGAAAATCATATGTTCACCATTATAAATTGGCAAAGTTCAAATTACCATAGCGACAAAACACAATGGCGGATTTTAATAATTCTTTTACAAAAATAAAATATAAAAGGAGCACTTAATGAAGGTATAAAATATTATAAATAAATCTTATAGCAAATATTTGTTTCTTGCGTAATAAAACAGCCTGTATATTTCCTGATAGTAAATATATAATTTTATTCAATCGATTTTATAACCCAAAGGAAACATAATTTTGCTATATATTCTTCATCATAACATTTTCATATAATATTAAAAGTGTACTTCAATTTGGTAAAATAATGTGTTCTGTCGCTATGATAATTTGAACTTTGCCAATTTATAATGGTGGAGATAGGATTTTTGGCACTTGGTACCTCAAAAATCGATATACAAAATATCTACTAGCAAGAGTGACAACTCTGCCTATATTTACTCTATGGGTTCAATCATCCCCTTCAGATTTTAACTATTCTCCTAGTTCTTCTTAACTCTTTCATACTTTTCCATACAGGGAGTATCTATACATTACCAGAAATTATTTTTCCATGGAATATATATGGACCAGATGTGTGAATCTGCTTTTTTCATAACATCAAAGAGGGTCCTTAGCATCATTAAAATGGATTACTTATGTACATGGATGATTCCGCTATAAAAATTAAATACCATTCACACCCTTGATGGAATTTAAGCCAAGAAATTTTCATGTTCTGGCTTAAAACGTCGAATTGGAGGGTCACTTTACTGGCGTACAAGCAATGAAATTTTAGAAAACTTACCATGCATAATAATTATATACCATATCATATATTATTTATAATATACTTTTTGTTTAGTGACGAAGCAATGAAAAAGAGTTTACACTAAAATATTTATATAGGCTTATGAATAAAATGTCAGGGAAAATAAAGATTTCTGGAAGATTGAACCCTGAAACATTCACCTTCACGTTTTTTGGAAGCAATATTATATGTGATGTGTATTTAGGTTTCTGTCAGCTAAGACGATCGTTTCTTGTTACTTGAATGCTCATGTTTTATAATAAAAAGCATATTCTCACTTGTTTGTTGTCGTTAGTACTTAGGCAGTTGCATTTTTATGAACTTTATGTTTATACTAGAATTACAGTATTGAAGTTTGTCAGTATAATATTCTGTTTTTCTTCGGATTTATTAGTGTATTGATTTAAATTAGAAAATCATTGAAGACTTATATCAATGCCATCAATTGTATTTAAATTTAAAATAATGACTTCTATGTCTAATAGAGTGTAAGAGTTACTGGTAAACAAGTATCTCTCTTTCCATTATGCCCTAAACCCTATACATGTTTGCGCATAAATGTCATTGAATATATGACATTATTTACACTCATCCGCCCATTGCCAGTATCCAAGAGTGTGTATGCGTGCGTATATGGCACATGCTATCCTAACCAGCAGTCATTGTAAGAATTAAGCAGTGGTGTAGTAGTTAAATTGCGTTTATCTGTTGCATTATATAAAGCAAATACTTTAGTATCGGCTATGGACAAATATTGCATCATCAGCTTTGGTTTTTTTAATTTTCATACCAATGCAACTGTTCAAAGTTTTACTCGCACTGTATTCTTATAGTTGTTGCATATAATCTTAGTCCAACTAACGGATAGATATTTCCATATTCACCAGCAAAGAATCTTGTTTAGGAAGATTTATGTTAGTTACACAGTCCGTCAAAAGTGTTCTTACTATTGAATTGTATATTAACGTTGTTTTATCATTATCAAAGTAGAGTGCTTCAGTGTGTATACCATTGATTAATGTTGATCGTTCTTTTTCTTCCTGTGGATTTTGTTTTATTTAATAGTCTGGTATGTGTATATTTGGTATAATTGATCTCACATGATTTTTAATTTACAACTGATGTTTACAGTTTTCTGAGGCCAATGACATACTAAATCATAAGTGGTGTTTCACAGTATGAACATTTACATTAATTACTAGCGTATCCAACATCTATTTTGTTAGTATTTCGTTTATATTAATCCTTCAATTAAAGCCATCTGCATAAATTACTACTTTTGAGTTGTGGGCTATTACTGTCGTATGCCAAATTTCTAACAAAATGCAGTATTTCACAGTCCCATTTAGTTATAGGCGTTCATCCCTGCTAAAACAAATAAATTGACTATAGACTGTCTTTTAATCCAGATATGTATATATATTTTTTTATTGCTTTATATATGATCAGATACCTGAAACTAATCAATACATGGCTTCATGTATGCTTTTTTTAGGACAAGATTCGAAAAAACCCAAGGTTGATTCCGCAGAACAGGACCAAGACTTCGTGAAACAAGATTCTGAAACGTCCCAGTCAGGAGCAAATAATTCTGCCACTAATAATCAGTGGTATGAAGATTCCATTCCTACTGGAGAAACTTGGTGACACTTATCATCATGATTCATTATCATCCTTCTACATTTTTACTCTTCACTCCTGTACAGATATTCCATATCCATGTTTTATTCAAGAATTAAAAGTAAATGAATAATTTCTCTTGTTAGTAGCGTTCATTTATGGCACTATATATTGTTTTAATCTATCTTTGTATATTGTTAATTATACATATAGTATTGTAATGATTAATAAATTACAATATCCTCCTTGTTGATTCATATTTGTTCTGTTTATTGATACGTATGGCAGCTGATATCTTAAATCATTTTAAGTAAGCTAGTAAAATCTGTTAGTGTTTACTATATAAAGAGAAATATTTTCATAGAATGGGAATCTAGGTCACATTTATGCGATGTACCGATAATACATTTTGACTCCAAATGAATTTGCTCTAATATGAATTATCCTTAGCAATGACAATTGGTATACTATGATGTGAAGGTAGAAGTGAACATTTCAGTGGTGAGGTTATATACTATCATTAACAATTGGCTGATGAATTACATAACACATGTATCGCGCCGCTACAATCGAGGAAACCGTTGAATGTAGATAAACCTTCGTCGTATATCGTACCACGTAATTTTTGTTAGTTACTAATGCCTAATGAATGTTATATGTAGCATGTTATTATACTAACATAATTTCGTTGCCCCGCAATGAAAAGTATATATGCGGTAGATAAATCGTATTGGATAACGAAATCTTCGTTACTCCTGATCACGAATAGGTATCATTCACTAATATTGTAAAACACAAGCGACAAGCGTATATACAAACTTTGAATATATGTATCATCAACAGAAAAATTACATTTAAAGCCAAAGTAAGAGGCGTCTAAGATGCATCTAATTATTTTACAGTCTACAGCTGAAACAATTATAGTACTAATATTAAGTATTTTCCCGTCTTTTAAAATAGGCCCATTGTTATATTAAATTGCTCAGTCGTGATATACATTAAAAACGTGATAAAGCATTTATTTTATCGACCTAAAAATTGAGTTTTAGCGGCCAAATTATTTACGAATTTGAGGGCTCTTAATTTGATTTTTGGGTTTTAATTTGTCTTGATTTCACAATTTGGTGCACCCACAATTTATTGATAATGAAGGAATTTTGATACCAACGTATGATTAATTTTATACAGAAAATTGTTATTTCTCATTCATCTTGACCGAAATGTATGTTAAACAATGTTTTTTTTATTAATTTATTTGTTTTGTATGATTTTTTCAATAATTAACAAACATCTTATGAACATCTGGACCTAAACATTTCAGCTTAAATAAATATCCCTTAATAAAAATATAAAACTAAAGCAACTATGTTAATGTCAACATATGTCATCTGCCAATTGTCATTATTTTTGGTAATTACTATTCATCATCATCAAGTGAATCTAGACAATTTATTGGAATAATTTATTATTCATTATTGGTATATGTATGCATTGTATGGTATTTAATTTCTGCACATAGGATTAGAGGGTGATCTCAAATTGGATGCCATCTAATAATACTGTATATAAATTTGTTCTAGATTTTTATATATTTTCAATGAATGAATGTCCCTCAAAATGGTATAAATATATGTTTACATGTTAACTTTATGTGTAAATTTGAAATTGATAGTTTTATGACTGCAGAGATAAGATTTTCTGTTACTCTGTTATTTTTGAGCATTGATCCTTTGATATTTTCTTTATTGATCCTTAATATTTCTAAAGTAATGTACAGATTGCATGGAAATACACTATAATTTATAGGGAACAGGTCAACTCGTACCTAAGTCAACTTTCACCTAAGTCACCTCACATTAGGTGAACTTGTACACTAAAAAACTAAAATAAAGGGTTAGGGTTAGGATCAATCTT
>JAYJLU010359952.1:0-13406 GCA_036873645.1 Minona dolichovesicula | reverse complement strand
AATAAAGTAATTAATACAACATATTGAACATGGGTACATTTTTATTAAAATGTGGGGAAACTGAAGAAAATAAAAATTTACACACTTTACATAAACACAACATGAGAGAAAAGATTAAATTTTAGAGGGTAATAAAATCACAGTGATTTGCATAAACTCATTCTTCTAAGTAGCTGCCCAAATTACAGGGTGCGGCTATAGTAACCGAATCCGCCAATTTTTGGGAAGGAATGTCCAACCCAATTAAGGTAATCTAAAAATAGATTTTCGGAATTTGGTATTTCCAACCCTATCAAATTTAACTGGTTTGCGGCGGGTTCGGATACTATAACCTCTTAGCATGGTATCATTTAATTTTATTGGTATATTTATAGGATATAAAAACATATGGTTATCCTTTGGAGATTTAAAAATTATAAATCAAACTATGTATAATACTAATGAATTTGTCTAAGAGTAGCACTCCAATGTGGCGTGCTCCGCTTTTACATCGAATCACTAATTTTGAATATCCGTTTCTATGAATGCTTATTCTGCATTGCAAGCCGCAGAGTAAAATAAACTTTGTATTATACAACCGTAAGCAAAGGGTTAAGCCGTACTAGTGGGATCTAAATGGTTAATATTTGGACACCGGATTATAGATTTATAAGCGGTCTTGAAAGGTATAAAATAGCATATTACGTATTACTCATTTTAAATCAGACATGTTGCCGTTTAGTTATATACAAAGTATTAGGAAACATTTTCGTGGTGTTTCGCCCATATATTTATGGAAGTTAAAGGTTGAAAGCGCTGTATAGATTATATTCCATTACCTGCTTCTAAACAAGCATAAAAATATATAACACAAGCTGCTATAATCAATTGTATTTCATTTTATAAAAAAAGCATTATCTTTATCATTCAGAAACATTAATTATCAAAAGAAAAAAAATTTCAAAAATATAAATTGAAAATACGGATTTGATCATTAAAAAAGCGCTCAACAATTAACATTAAATAAAAGCATTAATCACAAATGTGTATGCTGAATAAAGTAAAATAGTGAAGTAATAAGCAATAGTGTATATAATCGTGATATAATCGAAGATGATTGAATGAAATGGTAGCTCACTGCTTAAAGAAGACTCACGCAATTTCGGAGATATGTCGAACCACCCAATGATTACGAATTTTAAAAATCTCAATATTTTAATATGGTCCACATAATTATAGAACCCGTCTTCCGTGGCAGATGAACATACCGATTAACCAATGTGGCTACATATTAGATTGTAAATACTTAATTTCTTCATAGATGACAACAACAAACATTTCGTTTTTATAAACAGATAACGGGCAATTGATTATAAGAGAGTGGAAAAATGCCTTGAAACAGAATAGAATTAAGCAATGAGCTATAAAGTACTTATTATTTAATTTGGAGAATTTTCAATAATCAATTGCTCATAGTCTGTGTATTTGTTAGATCTTACAATATGGTATAGTATGTACTCATTAATAATAATAATCGAATAAAAAGGTCGTAGTCAGTTTGATTTCCTTTTCCCACGTAACTTGTGATGGAGTTGCTCCCTGCTCCCCATGATCCTTTACACAAGCGCACACATACACCAGTTTCATCCTCACATGATGGAATGGATGAAGAATCGATTACATAACATATATATAGCATCGCCACATATAGTTGATGGAAAGTCCTCTATTAATAATGCAGTTCGCCAATGGATATGAATGGATAAATAGGATGAAAATACAAGGCATTCAAACGTGCAACCATATTTGTTGAAAATCAATTTAGATTGTAAATACGTTATTTCTTGTTGGGACATTGTTATAATATTGTTGCGAAATTGTTGAGTTAGAAAGTTATCTATATTACCTCATATGTACTTTAAATTTTTAAAACACCAAAAATGGTCGTCGTTATGAATGAAGTACAGTAAAAACATTGTCAATAAAATAAAATACTAATAATAAACCAGAATGAAAACAATACCGTAAAATATTTTCAATCGAAATATTTAAAGAATGGTTAATCGCGGAATAGAAAGAATTAACCAATCTTAAAATATTTTGCTTTGACAACATTCAGAATAATAATAATAAGCAAATATTACACAATATTTAATGAAAACAATGGAGTTAAGCTGATGCATTATTAAATCAAAGAGGAATGTAAGGACGAACAAAAGTTACACAATTCCAACAAATCCAATCATCACAATCGAATATCGCGGATGGAAACAGTCTAAAATATAAAAAGGTTTACTTGGCTAATCAATGAAGAGAATTAGTATATCAGTTATAATATCATCTGAGTCATCATAAGTTCATACCATGAATAACACGCATTAAACATCAAATTGAATAGAATATATAGACTATACCTTGAAGCAAAAACTTCAATCCATAGAGACCATCACATCAGCTGAATCCGAAAAGCACACAATCACTGAAATAAAAATTCAGATATTTTTAAAAAATCTGAGATAATGCTCGTGTTTTGAAAGTTGATATGTTGTATCCTTCTTAGGTATAGCAACCAAATATAAAAAAGTTTCCTTCAAATATTCGATAAGGCGATTTGAGGTTGGGAATATATAGTATATCATGACCTATAGCATTAATTAAATAACTAAAACATTTCACTGCGGAGCGACTGATTGAACACACTGTACATTCATATACATATGTGTATACACAAACAAGTGATATGAAACTCACCATTCCAGCTGTAATATACAGTACAACATCAGCTGATATATCATCCGGATCCAATTTGGTAACAATTGGATTTGCTCTAATGTAGTCTTCGGTATATCTAATTAGATCTGACCTGAATTATTACAAAAATAAAGAAATGAAAACATCGCAAAAGCAATTATGTAGTAAATTTGATAGAGTTTGCACTCCGCTTAATTGAACATGTTAAAAACTGCTCAATTATCATATTTTTAATACTTTTTTATATAGTGTAGTACATTTCATAATTCGATTTAACTGTTAATAAATTAATTAAACTTCCAGAAATTGACTATATTTTACCCAAAATTCTGATTAGAAATGAAATTGAAACCCAATTTGTTTACCATTTTAATTACATAGATGAGAAAGTTATCCTACACTAAAAAAAGTTTTGCTATTAATTAACTGATCTAAAACAGATTGAAGGGAGACTGACTTCAGCAGACAAAATAGTCTGATATCAGGTATAGACTACCAACTAACAAATCTTTATAATAACTTCCATTGTTCTGCTGTTACAGACTAAAAGTCTGAAAAGGCTATCCCAATTATGAGAAGATAGAAAAGAATAAATTACTTTGAATAGCCGAGTTCCATCGATGTAAGAATATTGACCACTTGGTTAGTCACCATAGCAGCGTGAGAGTCTGAGCTGCCTATGGACATTGATTGATAATCGCTCTCACTCCAATTGGATCTAGAATCTGGCATCAGAGATGCAGAGACAAAATCGGTTGCTGAAAAGATAATTAGACAGATTTGTTGAGGTAAACATAAAATAAATAAGATTATATTTCGTCAACTAGTTTCCTGTCATCAGGACGAAAATATTAGTAATTATTGCACAATGCTTTAAGTGATAAAAACTTAAAAAAAACAATGAATTATTACTTGAGTCCAATTGTTGACACTCCTCCTAAGATAATAATAAAGATAAAGCAATTAATAAGAAAATCAAATCAACCTATACTTGATCACAATATTAAATACTAAATCTGAATTATTCATTCAAACGCATAACAAACAAGATAGCTTTTGAACCATCGAAGAAATTTTTATTTTGAATTTTGGCTTCATTATGATGTTGTAATTTAGTAAGAAATATTTCTGAACACAGATAAATCAACATCAATTCTGAATTATAATTAAACAGAAGAGTATGTTAGAAATAGTGAATGTAACATTTAACTGGTGATATAAATACTAAATTTAACAGAATTGATTTTAAATACTTACAGTAAGTTTAAGTAAATTTGGAGTTTCTGGTAGTTGAAAACCAATGGAGTTCGAAAGAATAGAATCAAAGTCGGGGATATCTTTTCCTTTCTCCAAAGTCTTCAAGTGATTTGAAATCAAGGTCTAAATGTTGGTTATAAAACGACATGAAAGTTATAAAACATTAATGCCCAATATAATATATATTAGTAAAAATTAAATATATTACCTTAGCTTCACTGTAAGTGATGGATAAGTTGCGTTTTGCGTCTTTCCAATTTTTTATTAGGCAGAGAAGTTTAGGCGATGGATTGTGAAAACTTAAAAATCAAATAAAAAACAACATGACACATAGCACACAAATCGCTTTGTCTAAAGGAAGTGAAATGATTTGGAGATATGAGGATTTATAAATGGTAAATAAAATAAAAGCGATTAAAATGAGTGAATATATTAGCATATCTATTTCAAAAGCTGACTCTATCCTGATCTTAAATTACTTGTAATACCAGGTCATTTTAAGAAAATAAATGCACACAAAATCCAATGAATTTCGACTATTTGGAATCAAATCGTGGACGTTGAGACAAATTACCACAATTTATAACGTAGAAAGCATTGATAGCGGAAACGCTT
The DNA here is from genome assembly GCA_036873645.1 of Minona dolichovesicula. NCBI lineage: Eukaryota > Metazoa > Platyhelminthes > Proseriata > Monocelididae > Minona > Minona dolichovesicula. The sequence goes on along the minus strand of JAYJLU010359952.1, from coordinate 8,804 downwards.
GGATAAATTGGTTAGAACAGCTGTAGCAGTGCTGAACATTCATACATTCTGTGTAGGATGGATCAATATTCAAAATTGATCAGTAAGTTCAATAGGTAGATCATATGTCCTTACATGAGAGAACTTGCGATAGGCAGTTGACACATTTATTTTGTTTCTTACACTAGATTTCTTTGTCAATCCATTTCAGAATGAAGACAACTTGAAATGAATGAATTATACACGCGCCCAGTAACTAATATCATAGTTTAACACGGTGTTAGACATTTTGATTCAATGTACTCATATACAGTTCCGTGAATTTTAAATGTAAACGCCCGAAGACACGGCTTTAAAATCAAATTATTGTTCACAGCAGTTGAACGAGTGAGTTTTCCTTTTTTTGATTTACGAAGCACCCAATAAATATTTCAGTTAGATACGAGAAGTTGATTGAAATTCCAAAATATGCAAACGGTCACATACATGGTCGAAAATAACTGCTTCATATATATCAAATCGTTTTTTCTCTCCGTCACAAGGAAGATATTGAATAGGCATTTTGATCCAACATTCAAATCAACAAATTGTTCGCCAGCACGAGTCGTAAAAATACATTAACACTGTAAAAAATATTCATTTACAAATTAACACAAAGACAGGATTGATTCCACTCAGACGCCACTTGAATACCTCATGACTTTGATGCATGATGAAAACAGAGAATTGTCATAATCATCGGTTTGTTTTTTTAATCGAAAATAAACAAATGATAACTTTTGATTTCAGTAACCAAACAAAATGACAATGATGACAGCAATCCAGTTACTGATATGAACTCATACACTGTAATAAAAACGATACTTTAATACTTACAGAATGGAAATATAACAAAAAAATATAAAATCGGATGCCTGAAATATTTTTGAGTAATAAAACTGGCAAATGTTTAACTGCTTAGTATTACACTTGTTCTTAAAGTTCTTAACAATTATACACCAAATGTTAAAAAACGGTTTTTACTTTTTTGAAATCAATAAAACCATTTAAATTGTGACTGTTTGATTATTTAATTCATTAACACAAAGACAGTAACAAATGAATAGTTTAACTTACTGACTACTGAATTCGTTCAAGTCATTAAGAGTTTTGTCAATTTGAGTTTCAAACTGAAGATAATCATTTTGAAGAGATTGTTGTTTCATTTTCAGAAGTTTTTTCTAGAACATAGAAAAAGAACATTTGTTATTGGTAAAAAAATAATTATGAGCAAGTGATGAACAGATTCACGCTGTAGTTACACAAAAGGAATTAGAGCATCATTAACCGAGTGCAAGATGAAGATTAAATCAATGAGTGATAACAGAATAGATGGTAGCTTACTTCATAATCTTTTAACTTTTTCTTCATTTTTAAAATGTCATCAGGTTTATTATTTCTGCTTTTGAAGTTACGGAATTGAAGCCTATAATTTATAAAATAAATTGAAGCAATATTGTTTCACCATAATGTGAGTTTAATTAGACAATGAATAGAACTTACTGGTATTTTAGGTCATCAATAGTAGATTTCAAAGCCAATTTCTCAGTTTTCCAAACACGATTTTCTGATTCAGCTCTTTTATATTGATCATTTTTGTCAACTATTAACTTTTGTAATTGACTCAGACTTTTCTCATATTGTTCGATTGTTTGACTACCATGACTTGAATAATCTACATCTTTCAGTTTAGATGCCTTGGGTATTTGCAAATAATCCTGTTTTTCTTTCTCAGTCACAGTTTCTAGACCTTTTGAAGCAAGTGTTAGTACAAGAGAAATAGGAAGTTGTTTGATCAAATTATCAGTATGAGATCTTGAATTTTTCGATTCAGATTCACTTGATCCTTTCATCTTAGTGCTAATGGGATTGAAAATACAAAAAGGCATACAGATTAAAAACATGTATTTAGATAACTGGGAGAGAACCTGATATACTAAGTGAATGAGTCTAAATAACAAAAGTGCCCTTGAATGTAGGACATTTTACAGATTCCTATAAACTCCTAATAACTGAAAAACTATTCTTTAAAAATGAAAAAACAAACTTACTTGTAGAGATTTATGATGGAGGACTCAGTAAAAGCAGACATTTTAAATTAGAAACTTCTAAAATATAACGAAAATAGAAGATCATTAAAAATATGCAAACATAATTACTATGATAAATCCCAGCTTAAGCAATCACATCCATAACAACCAGTGAAGAAATCCCCCAAATGGTATATACATTATATTGGTTTTATGCTGAGTGAGTCAAGAAGACTTGTTATAAGCAAGGGTAATTAATTATGTGTAGGGACCTAAAATCTGCTTATTATAAGTGGATTATACTGTAATACATGAAAGTGAAAAATTATTTTAATATTTTCAATACACATTTAAAACAAAAAGTAAGAATCAATAACTCGAATAATCTACATCTTTCAGTTTAGATGCCTTGGGTATTTGCAAATAATCCTGTTTTTCTTTCTCAGTCAGTTTTTAGACCTTTTGAAGCGAGTGTTAGTACAAAAGAAATAGGGAATTCATTTATCAAATTAACAGGTATTTATGGTTTAAGTGTGTAAAACAATTTATTTAACTTATAATGCAGCAAATGGAATGAGTTAATGGAATAAGAATAGTTTGGTTACAAGGTTACTTTGGCTAAAATGCAATTTATACAGCTATTTTATAACAGATTTAGCGAGGTCAAATTCATTTTTAAAATGGGCTGAGAAAGATTGAGCAGTTGGTGTCAACTGTTTGATTAAGTTTTAACATTAACTGGAAATTTGTAAACTATGACCTCACCTAATTAAATTGTATCAGTCTTAATTAGGATTTAATAATGAATATTTTTTTACTTGCAGAATGGTTAGACTAAAATTATTAGACATAATATAAAGTGTTAATTTCAATATTTTGTTTTGGCAGCAGTACATTAGAAAATTGTTTTGAAAACTTATTAAACCTTATGTGATATAGAGAAATTATTAATTTTTTTATATACATATATATAAAATAACCCAACCATTTCATAACTTTTATTTATAGAATCCTACTTTATTAAATTATTCAAACCAGAACTCAATTCATTTTCACTTTTACACCTGATGATTGGAAACAGTTTATGGTTTTGTACTTTTGAATATTTGCTGACATTTGATATATTTAATCTACCACAACAATGTTGTGTATTCTCTACACATTTACATATACAATACAGTATACTTTCTCTATAATAGACTTTAAGGGACCAAAACAAGTCTGCTATAGGTATTTACAGATCCAATTATTACCATTTAACATTTTAAAAGTTAAACATTGAATCTGTAAATAAAAAGTCCTGTACTGTTACATATGCTCCATGCTATGAATTATATAATATTACTGAACTTCAGTAATGTACTCAAAACCCTAAAAATGTATATGCTTAAAAAAGTTTTGTACTACATTTAAATTAGAATGAGAAATTTCAGGGTGTATCAGTTAATTATTTCCAGCACTGCAGTAGATCATATTGTTAAAATTATTTTAAATATGCCTCATAATGAAGAAGAAAACAATTGTTTGTGTGAACACACTTTATTGGGTAAGAGCTCTGTCTAACTGAGTTTACGAAAAGACCCTAAATTCAGTTATCAATGGTTTAATCTAAAATATGGGTCATCGATTAAACAGTTGAATAGGCTGATAGTTGCTAGACTCCACTAGTTTTTATCAAAAATATATATAAACTTTACAATCATTTTATCTTGCCAGAAGCATTTGATCATAATTAATCTAGTAAAATTGAAACAACTTGTAGTAATACAAACGAATTGCCTTACCTGACGTAGGGTTTACCTCAGAATTTTCTCTTTTTTAAGTCTACAAAAACTTTATCCAAGAGATGAGGAGGATGTTAAAAGTTGGAAATAGAAAATGAAATAGTTGCTTAGATTTATGTATTCAAACAAAATTAATAAATTAACGAACAAATAAAGAAAGATGTTATGAAAATTTTCATCTTAAAACTGTTCGCTGCTAGGATCGAATAGCAACGTTATTTGGGTATGTTCTACGATCACCTTGAAACGTGAGGAACTACTCGAAAGAATACAAATTTACACTGTTTCGAGAAGTTCCTCTATAGTTTCAAGGAGATAAACCGAAAAAAGCGAACAATTGCATCCGCGTCCCTTAAGGTCATTTTTATTGTAATATATTTTGGCGTGTTCGAGTTGTACTAAACGTTTAGATTTTACAACTCGAACACCCGTTTCGGATTGAATTTTTACTCGTTTAGTTACTAAAAATAACATCAAACTAAACGTTTTATTTGGCATTTGGACGCTCAGATTGGTTGAAAATTGTTTACATTTGGAGCGCGCAATACAAAAACTGAAAAAAAATTTTTAAATAGTAAATATTTTAATTTGATTTTAAAATTGATCAAATTGTATTACATCTTTGCGTGTTTTTATATGATATAATCCTGCAAACATGGTTTGTGGAAATACAGGTTTTTTAAAGACAGCATACATTGATGATTTAACTTCCTAAAATTGTACTAACAAATAAGTTTATCAATTAAATATTGGTAATTTCAACCTATATATTTCCACAAACCATTGTTTGCAAGATTATATCATATAAAAACACGCAAAGATGTAATACAATCAATTTTAAAATCAAATTAAAATATTTACTGTATTTTTTCGAGATTTAAAATATTTTTTGTATTGCGCGCTCCAAATGTAAACAATTTTCACCCAATCAGAGCGTCCAAATGCCAAATCAAGCGTTTAGTTTGATGCTATTTTTAGTAACTAAACGAGTAAAAATTGAATCCAAACGCGTGTTCGAGTTGGTAAAATCTAAACGTTTAGTACAACACGAACACGGCCTTATTGTTGCAAAACTATTGAAAGTCCACTTAACATGTTACTATTATTTAAAACAAATAATTGGGTTAATCATTTCTATTATTAATTAATCTGTAGTATTATACATTTAAAAAAACATGCACAAAAATAAGGAAAATGTGACAAATACGTGGGGGAGGGTCGTGAAAATGTCACATTTTTCACGTGCATTCAATGCATTAGGGGTCATGCATAAAAGTTAGTTTTAAAAAAAATGCTAGATCACTTTTCTTTGTTAAGAGAGGCCACTAGGTGACCGCTATGTTTTGTCATAAATCATGACTTCACTCTCTTGAGGTTTGATTTCCTACACGGCTATTAATAGTGAGATCATATAGCGATCACCAGGACGAAATAAAAAATTCAAGTCGAACTTGAAGTACAAGTTTCCTTCAAGTATACGCCCCATAAATAGTCATTTCAATCACTGAGCGTTTTATTTATGCTAATTAAAATAATTACGGAAGCAAATTTAATTTAGCGGATTAACGAGAAGGTAAGAATTATGCCTTGCCTAGATTTTAGTAAAATATATCCAACCACCCTTGTATAAATATTAGTGTTTAAATTTAAATGTATTGATTGATTAAATATTTTCTAACTTTTTAGTTAGAGAATAGGATATTCATAAACTATAGGTAGATTCCAAAATTTCAATACCTATTAAAACATTTGGCGCGCCAAACATTTTTTACTGCTTAAAAACTTCTGATTTAGTAGGTCAATTAGTTATTAGATAATGATTTTTAATGCCTTTAAATCATACATTCTTAGCTCCTAAAAGTTCACAATGTGTGGCTCTCCATTTTATAGGCTTAGGCACCCATTATGAATGGCTTAGAATGGTAAAACATGCCAAAATTTAACATGTGTTCCCTTTGGTTTTACTCCAGTAGTACTTAGTATTGCTCCACACAAATATGTATTTATATGAACCAACTAATACCTGAAATACTCTCTCCTGAATTCTAAGCTACAAAATAATATGAAAATTTCCTCATAAACTCCTCAAATTTTTCTGGGATTTTAATGGCAAGCCATAATCATGCCTGGCTAAGGCACATCACATTCACACATCTATCAGTCAGTTAGCATAAGGATTAATATAACATTTGTATTAAATATGGTTGCACCTAAATATGTTTAGAGCAATAAATTATACATTAATAATATGATATATTATTCAGGGCATGCCTTATTCAGACATATCCTTAAACCAAACCAGTCATACCTAACCAAACTCAAATCAGTATAAAAAATGTGCCATATTCCTAAACATTTAGCACTCAGAAATATAGAATTCATACAAATCCTTAGAAGTCTTATAAAGTCTTAAACAAATTATAATGCTTAAAATTTAGATGGATTCATTTTTATACTACTATTATGATATATGGAAAGATGTACTTAGTTTCAGGTAGATATGCCTAAAATTTCTCTGTGGTACTGAAGGTTAAAAAATATTTCTATTAAAACCTGTATTTAAATATTGATTTTTGATGCATTTTTCTATACAGTAAACCCCTCATTAATCACTTTTAGTTTTCAAAGAGAAATTGGTTACAATTTGATTATGAACCATTCCTAAGTTTTTTTTAAAATTACAAATGATCTTAAAAGTGTTATTAAAAGCAGCAAATAAGCATGCTGATGCAAAAATAATAAATACTTAGATAAATAATACCAAAACAAACTAAAATAAAAACTTAAGATTAAATATTTATACATTAAAAATGTATAAATATATAAGCAATTACATATTGCTATTCCTTTCATCCTCTTATTACTGATTATACACTGTATATTCAATTATACAGTATGCAGACTTGCCAACCATCCCGAATTGGAGGAGCTGTCCCGGACATCTCGGAGTGATAGGCTAATGTCCCGGAATTAGATAAAACACTTTATCAAAATTGTACATAAAATGACTCAAAAATGTACATAAAATGACTGAGTGGATCCCCGTGGGTGAGTGCATTTTCAGAGTGTAGAGAGAAAGAGAAAGGAGAATCTAGATCTATGGTTGAATTCGTATCATTCCTAATTTTTGTTGAGTACATCACTGTTAACCAATCAAGTTAATCTATTCGGATTGCAATCAGGTTATTGTGTATCAATTAGCTATATTTATAACCCTTGTAATTGTCATATCTGATAATTGATGTACAGTTAATGTAATTTTAAATAAATATATTTAGTTATAGATATACAGTTTTCCTTTTGTTTTGTATATAGGTATTGTTTGATTTTACTTACTCGTTCATTTTGATTCATTAACAAAGTTGTAGTTTACATCTATAATTGTGATAATTGTGATATGTGCAATTACATGATTAAATATTTAATTTTGTATATATAGCTTTCATGTAGACAGTCTAAACAATTATAACTATATTAAATACACAATTCAATGACATGATTAAAAACAGATAACTCATATTTGCCTGTCTAGTGTGACGTAGAAATATTGTTGGTATATGGGTTATAAACTGGCTAAATTAAAGATTTTAGAGCCCTTTTCCTGCATTCTAGGTCTTAAAACCTCAAAAATCTCTTTGCAGGGGCGATGAATTTTATAGGCCCCATAGCCATACATTTCAGTGATAATGTCCCGGATTTCTTTGTTGGTAGGTTGGCAGGTCTGAGTATGTACAGGGTTGCCATACATCCATTATTTAAAGTTTTGGCCATTTTTAAATAATTGTCTGTTTAAAAAATGGACGGTATAGTATTGACTTCTTGTTACCTCATAATTGCATACTTTATTACTATTACATTTTCTCCTTGACATGCCATTTAACTGTGTTTTGTCAAAGATAAACCAGCAGTAGTTCAAAGACTTGAACTACTCGTAAGGAAATTGACTCAGCTTCACTTTATAAATTGCTATCATTACTTCATTGAAAATAGCCCAAGCGTCTTCTTTGTAAAGCCAGTTACAACGACAAAAATCAAAAATTTTAAAAGAAAAAACTATCCACAATGAAGCCACAAAGCAAAGTTGACCATTATTGCTACACTGTGCCAGAGTCTGACTGTGTATACATTGATGTACACTGCTTATCCAATGAACCAGTTATTGTTTTGCAACCTCCACCAGTTACGTGGCAAAAGTTACATTAAAAAATAACTGACTTTTAAAAAAATCTCAGTGAACAGACGTCTCAGAGTTCTGTCATTCAATTTTTCCTTAACTTCCTTCCCTCATTTTTCACATGCAGCGATTTAAATCATTCCTTATCACCTTTGTTGGATTTCAATGTTATCACACCTGAAGAATTAGAGAATATTATTAGTCAGCTAAAACCTAAAACATGCTGTCTTGATTCCATACCAACCCATCTAATAAAAATTTTATATCTGAACTTTCACCAACTCTGCAAAATTGTGAATTCATCACTACAAACTGGAATTGTTCTTAATTGTGAAAAACGAGCTATTACTCCTCTTGTTAAAAAGTCTGGACTCAATAATGTTTAAGTTTATTTGCTGGGTGCTCAGGCGCCTTAATTAAACGATTACAATGTGTACAAAATGCCTGCTCTCACTGTGTTAGACTGATCCCTAAACAATCATGATTGGATACAGCTTTTAAAGACCTACATTGGCTTCCATTGACTATGCGCATAAAGTATAAGATCTGTGTGTTAGTCCATAAATGTCTTTTTGGTGATGCTCCGTCATAATCTTAAAAACCTGATCCGTCCCTCTGCTGCAGCATCTACTGATTATACTCTGCGCTATCATGACAGCATTTATCTACCCCAGCCTCTATACTGAAGCTGCAAATCGCCAGAGGAGCATTTTCCATAGTTATAATAATAATAATAATAATACGCGTATATTTTTATATAAAGAAAAAGATAAACAATGACTTTCCAAACTGAGAATC
>JAYJLU010358841.1:0-13418 GCA_036873645.1 Minona dolichovesicula | reverse complement strand
AAAAATTCAACTCGTATAGCTCCGAACGGAAGTAGAAACGCGTTGGAACAAGTAGGAAATGCACGACGAACAGTTCTAGCGAGAAACAGCACATTATGGTAGCGTTTTGCATCGTTGAAGTCTTTGAGGTGAATCGCGAACTGTGTGCGATTTTGGCGTGTGACATGAGGTTGAGTTCGGATATATTTAGCGACTGGTACGGATGAACTATGGGGATTATTTATTGACTTCTTTGGGCGTCTGCGGGGATTGTCTTCCCTCTGTTTAGTATACTAAAGCAGTTAAATCTTAGTAGTTATTTGGAATGTTTCGATGTGAACTATAACTTAAAAATGTGTAAGAAATATCGAGTTGGTTAGTTTTAGGTAACATAATCGCTACAAATATACAAGTATGTATAAAATAATATCTGATGACGTTAGTGCTCACATCTATTAATCCTCACTGCAACTCGTGAAGGAATCAATCAATAACGATCTGTCAGTTCCTTAAAAATACACAAATATCTCATGCATGTGATACACTTTCCATCATCTTTTGTGTTGTCTTGTGATCAATTTATATTTCTCAACAGAAAATCTTAATCCATATATCTCTCCGGTGTAGCTGGATGTTACGACTGTTGTAAAAATTATTTTAAGAATAGTTTGAAAATTATAATTAAACTCGGAAACAAAATATAACGTTATTAAGTCCACGGTTATTCTGAAATGAAGGTGTTCGACTGAAACAATTAGTTTGTTGACCTAAATATTTATTTCTGAACACCATTTCTGTACAAATTATTTCATAAATCATCCAATATAATAAAGAGGCACACACACATTTGAATAAAAAATATTTGTGATTGGATCTCGAAAAGAAAAGAAAACAACAATTATCATAATATAATGCGAATCACATAAATTTATCCTGAATCTGTCGATGAATATGGCACAAAAAATCAACATATGACATATGATGCGGCGATTTAGAACCTTTTGTCGATTTCAATGGATCATCTTCGATTAGATAGCTAAAGAAGAATATCTTAGATAAAATATACCAAAGGCCAAAGCAATATTGAAGTGATTTACTTATATCGCGATAAACCATGACATCAATTGTGCTTAATTCATCAACCAATACACATATAAACGTTTGTCTAGGCACAAAATAGGGACATGTTTATAATTCAATAAAATATGCATTTAACTATGAAAAATACAATATATCGTCCCAACTATCTATAAACGCGAAACTAAAAACTGTATCGACCGATAGTTTCCTATTATTTTCATAAAATTCAATACGAAAACTTACCCGAGAAACGCAGTTTTATCCAAACTATTACGATTGACAGAATTCCCTCGTTTGATACATTTTTCCATGATCTATTCGACATATTTTAAAATGTTAAAACTATATTTACGTACAAAACAACAATAAGTATAACACAACAGATGTGAAATTGTTCAGAAACAAAAATATCAAACGACAGAAATACAAAAAACCGTTAAAGGTGAATAATTAGGCTTATCAGCTCGAAGTTCATCAATTAATAATCGAACACGAGAGGCCATGTGGAACTGATCATTCTCAACAGTTTCTGATAGAATAAGCTACGAACAATAACAGAATACAGAAATGCTTTACACTTTGGGTATAATCTCCAGATATCCTGACAACTTTCCCATGGTATATCAGTATTTGGCCAAGGTAAATGACGTGCGCGGTGTCAATGATAGATAGCCCGCTTTGGCAATTCGAGTAAAAAATTTTTTTGTAAACAAAATTTTAGAAACTAACATTATATTTTTCTTTCTGTTTTACAATCAACCTCTTGACGTATAAAACTGTATTTTTAACAACACGATCTCCCGCCACAACATCCAACAACTGAATAACTTACGCTCGAGGAATCAACCATCGGTTCATCTTGTGGTAATCCAAAGACTTGTTCAACAATAGTTCGATCTAAATCATTACCAACAGATAGAAACAGATGTCTTCCATTATCCAGCAAATAAAGTCCAGACGATGAAATCTCTTTACTGGTGAGTTGACGGCATTGTGGAATACTTACGCGATTTGATTCCGTCAACACACAATCCTAAAAGGTTATCAACAAAACATGGATAAAACTAATCTTTACTCCAACAAGTTAGTGTTTCTAGTTGAGTTTGACAACCTAAAAAGTATTAAACAGCACTTGAAATATCATTTTGACTGCTTCAAACTTCAATTGTTCATATGATTACTTCATAATTGGACGGCTTCAAGAGATATAACCCGAATATATACTGCATTATTAAATTAAATGAAAAGATATCAATCAATTCGTGTACATTTATATATAAACATTCTGATGAATATTCAATAAAAACATACATTCGATTCCAAATCATGCAAACTATACAAATGTGGATAAATAAAAGGAACAGAGAGCGAGCATGGCATAGTAATGCAATACGAAAGCAAAAAGCATCGTTCATCTGATCGAAGATTGTCAGATAATAACTGATTTTTGATTAAACCCAATGTATATCTAAATTACAATAAATAAAAATCATACAAAGATATAGGAAACTAATAAATATCCTTGATGTTATCATCTGAATATCAAACTTTTAAATTAACTTTAATTTATCTTTCTAATAATTTTATGAGGTTATTGCGCACAAAAGTAAAAAGAACACAAAACTCACAATGGTAACAACTTCAAAGATTCGGGTAATATAAGTTGTCCACGTGAAGACGCATGAGCACAAAATTTACGATACGTGTAAAGCATATCAATACACGCTTGAACCAAACCAATACGAGAAGCACGAAATGGCATCGATGGAAGATCGTAAACCGCCTGATACGAAAACAACAACAACTCAATATTCTCTTCGCAATATTTGATAAACTTATTAGAACAAACCTGTTTTAACGAGAGATTAATGATTGCATCTAAATCAGATTGCCGAAAAATATTTTCCATGACAGAAGTAACAGTCGGTTAAATTGTATGAACTCTGATTCGACGTTCACCTTAAAAAAAAGAGAAAACGCGAAAAGAGTAAATCTCCGTATCAGTTCATTGTAATTATTCAATAATAATAAAAGTGAGGAGAACCAGCGTAAGTAGTATATAATAAAGCAACTTGAATGCACGCTTCAGATCGATCTTCTAGAACATCTTCGTGCTCCAATCGGACAGCAAAAGTTTTGTCGCAATCGATTGTCGGTAATTCCATTTCATGAGCAGTTCTAATAAAAAAATGTCCGTATTGATCGGCAACTTTCAATCCTAAATATAAAAGAAAACAAATATTCGAGTGTTTTAAATAAATTACAAATGAAACGAATACGAACAAAGCAGACCTGAACTGCAACGAACAATCATGACTCCGTCGAAGCCCATATTACGAGATATATTGTGATAAACATCAAAATAAATTGCTTCGGCATCTTTACGATAATTAAAACCAGGATAGTAAAAAATTTGACCTCCAGTTGTTTTGCATAAAACTCCTGATATCAAAAATAAATCAAAATGCTTTGTTTAATGACATAATGAATGGTTAACGGTACAAATTACACTGTGACGGGCGACGAGTTCCCTTTCCCGACTCTTACAACATAAAACATTTGTTTGCGTTCTCTGTATACAAATTCTTCGTAGACATTCTCAAATCCGCTTACCTATTGTTGCCAAATCAACGTATGAATTAGCACAAACAAATAAATCCACAGTAATAGAATTTTCAGCAAATTTTGTTGCGAGGACCTAAAAATAGGACATAATCATAGATAAAATGTTGATTTGACCTGACATTCAGTGATTACCTAGGTTGGATAATTCAATGATTTTAGAATGTCGTACCTTGTAAAATGATGTTTGAGGCATAAATAACTGTCGTTTTTTATCTGTTCCGTACAGATTGACATCATCTCGAAAAGTTAATTTGCCTAATCCAGTTGTCGGCATCGAACTCTGAATCAAGATAACTTTTCCACCTGTCAGTTCCTAACAGCAAAAGCAAAACACAATAATGATTGCAATCTAATAATGTGTATTACAACAAACCAATGCGCATAATGCCGCTTGACACGCAGATCCAAAGCAAGATTCATTTTTATCGTTATTCGCAAACATTTCAGGTAAAAGATGTAGCAAAGATATCAATGTTTCACGAGATTTCTCATCCGAAATATTGACACATAAACATTTAGAAGGAATTGGGACAAAAACATTTTCTAAATCGGTTATAATCATCATTTCTGGATCGCCTTTCGGAGACTAAAACAAAAGCAAATGAGAAAAACGTAGGAATACTCTGTATTTATGAAGTTATCACAAGCAAAAACACATAAAATTGAAACAAACCAGTAAATTATAAAAATGAACAGCACTGTCAAAAGTTATTATCCCAATTTTCACTCGAGGATTCGCAGCAAACGTTTCTAAACAAGCTGCAATCGCATTCATAGCGAGGCTCAAAAGTCCAGTCGCCACCGAAGCGAAAGACACATCGATCACGAATAAAAAACAAGGATCCTTTTAAATAACGATATAATTTGGGAAAGGGAACGGGAAAGAATGAACGTTAAAAAATATATAATACCTGAATTGGCTTAATAATATACTCTTGTAAACAACAAATTCAACACTTCCGCGACAAAGTTCCTTTCGATCATTTCTGTCTTGGCGATATCCGTTTGAGTCCAGATTGCAAAATAGTAATGCGAAATTAAACGCCAGAACAAATAAAATAACAAACAGAACTTTAATTACTGTGCACCATTTTTGAACTGATACAGTTATCATAATCATCTCGATATGCAAATCTTTATCACATGAAAGAACATAAACTGCAAACCTTCATTCTTCATCCCACAAATATTGCAAAAATACGATTTTCCGCTATCGGTAAACTTAAAAAATGGATTGACGTATGCGCGGCAGCGACTACATCTAACAGGGCCGTCATCGCCAGGATCAACCACTGGCACAGGTTCCTAAAATCAATGATAGACAACTAAAACATTCATAAACATTTTTGATGTTCCTAGCTATACGCTTAACTTAGAGCCACGTTCTACCTCATCTAGTGCGACATTTGCCAAAGGTTGAATGATTGCTCCGATAGAAATACGAGTAGAATCGACCAAATCGGCATCATTGGCTATATGATTTGTTGTGAGTCGGATAAAACGAGGTGAACAATTCCCTTCATCTACAACTAAATATATATAGAAACTAACGAACATACCTTCCTCGCATTTCAATATCCGGTAGTTCGGATAAAAATCGCAAAATTAATGAAATTGAAACTGTAAAAACTTAACTCTGTGTAAATGAGGTTGTTAAAAAAAGGATATAACAAAACTCACTTTTCTGATTACGAATGCTCATCTTTTATAGCGAGGCACATTCTCCACACAATTCCCAATGGATATTTTTATAACGAGTGAAATATTTCTATAACAAAAATCTGAAGAATATTATATATCATACGATCACATTATCTAAATAAGTGAAAAATCAACGCGAATAGAATCATCTTGATAAAACACAAACTATTCAAGTATTTTTTTGCAACTCGCAATAAGTTGCATTTTTCATCACTTTTGCAACTATTAGTTATTGACAAATCTTACAGAATATATATTTAAGATTGCCAGTCGCCTATCTTAACGAATATTACTTGCAATTTAATTTTAAGGGTTTAGATCAAAATTACATTTTACTTTGTAGTGGATAGTGATATATATATATATTGCCGACCAGCTTTACAAAATCATAGTTTGGCGAATTGCTATTTTGCAGAATTCAATAAATATGGCACATATGATTGAGGTGCTAAAAATAACAACATTATAAATACTTGTTCCGAGCAGTGCAAAATTCTGGTTTTTCCACCAGCAATCTGAATGATAGAAAAAACATAAAACACATTGGTGTGAATTTTAGGCACAAACCATAAAATATAGAGAATTACAGACAATATCATAGAGTAACTTTGCTCAATCCATTCCACAAAATTTTCGAAAACAATATAAAAAGTAAATTTTGTCAAAATATATTGGTTCTTGTTAAGTCGTCAGCAAAACATCGAGCGCATAACCAATAATGCTTTCTTTTTATTGAAATGGTGTCAATCCGATAATGATATATGGTATACAATACTTACAAATACTTAAAAACGCAATGATTGCAATCAAAACAACCCCATCAGCAATACTAACCCATAACCAAGCTAAAATAACGAATACAAATCAAGTTAGCAAAATAAAACGAGGCAGTAAAAATACTAATATCTACAATACGTTAAAATTTCATAGATTAAATGGCAATATATTTTCTATCGAACGCAACATAGTGGCATTATTTGCATCCAAGATGAACTCAATGGAGTATCCACATTCCTCTTTAGCATATACATTCATATAATGTAATATTACCATCAAACATTAATCTATAATAAAGTATCATAAATAATGTAGAGGACTTTCTCAATTACCATAAATAAGCAATCAACACAAATTAGTATTATTGTATTGAACTCTAAACTACACAACAGAATTTTTATAAGCGCAATGTTACAGATATAATTCCGCATTCCAGGTTTGAGGATTTTTTACAGAGTAATTTAAGATAAATATATCAAGAATTTATAGTGGGATAAAACAATAGTTATATATAATCTTCCTACAAAAATCAGTTACATAAAATGGCCGAGATTTAGCGTTAGTAAATCTATCCAAAATATGAGCCCATTTAATTAACTCAAGATAAACAAAAAAATCCTTCTTATTCATTTCTAAGTGAACTAAACTCAAAAATAATAATTTTAATATTTATTTGATCAAACTCAAAATATGAAACAATTTGTCTTTTCTCTCGTACATATTTCCGCATCAATATTTAATCATACCAACAAATCCGCGCAGCATAAACGCTTACGCGTTTTCATTTTATAAACAGCACATTTACAGTAATTAACCATTGAGTTCGACATATCTTTTTTCTTAGAACAGAGAAACACGCATCCCTCTATATTCAAAAAAGCCGATAAATATAAAACAATGTATTGACCCTGTTGTATTAGATAACAATTTTTTGTTTAATATAGATGATGTGAGACTTAATCAATTTGTTGGCAGACTTTACTCAATTGGTACATTTCAGGTATATAGAAACCTCTGAAACAACTATTTCAAATATTTATACTTGTACCGCGTAGCAGTCATATGGCTCATTTACACTGTCTCGGATGTGGAAAATCATAAGGCGTGTTAGATTTTAAATTTTTGATTTGAAAGATTCTTAAAAAATGTCCTATTAAAATTTTTTCAAAAAGAATTCTTCGACGCCAAAACTCCACATCTAGTTTTTGAGCATGATGGTAATCCTTGTCCCTTTATATCTCAAATTATAACAACCCATTTCTATGGTGTCCTTTAGCCCCGTGTTTGTATATCAGAACCTTGATGCCAAAAAGCACAGGTTTTTCCTTTTTAGGTTTTTTGTAAAATCAGACCTTTCATAAATACAAACATTTAATCGAATCTATTTTTGCTAGGAGCCCGATTTATTCATTGCCTATCATGCTTTCAGTTTTTAATCATTTTCACATATTTCACTACAATAATTAAGTTGCTCGAAAACCCAAAATAGATAAATCGTTCAATAAACAGATAGTTTATTTAGTTACATCCTTGCTTAGTGTAATCGTCATTCTTTCATAGTGACCTTAAAATGAATAAAAACCAAAAGTAACAGAACCGGCAATTTCAACCATTGCCACTGGAGCATCAAGATGAGCCTGAGTTTGAGTATCACAAAAACAACAGAAATACGGTTTCGCTAGATATTCAACCAGTTTCTATTGATACGCTTCAGCCTTTATCACAAGGGTTTCGCTTTCGTAGCTTTTTTTAACATATACATTAATAAAAGAATCCTTTTAACAGATTCAATTCTTTGATATAGAAGGCGTTAAAACATTTTGATGCTGCAATTGTTTTTGGCATTGACAAAATTAGAAGCTTTGTGTATATAAACGTTATAACTTATAGACCCTGGTTAAGATCTGACATAAACGCACTAAACAAAGACATGTTTTATAATTCCTATTATATTGATCAAGGTTAACATTAGTGTCATCCACAGTTATAATAATATTAATATTTTTGCAATTGTTTTGTACTGTTTGAAATGGACGTTCACCTGTGGATCATAACTTTGTTAGGCGAAGTAAAAATATCACTAACAATATTTTTTGACAATATTACGTTGAACATCGAGTTTATATTTTGCAAAATTGATTATAAAGTTTGCTTCAATAAAGCGTAGATAATAATTAGCAATCAACAGCTTTTAACTGCGATATAGTTTGTTTTTAAACATCCAGCAGATGGTACTGCAAGATTTCATATTAATTTCTGCACATCTGGGTAGATTTGTGTTTGATCTGCTATTACAAATAACTTTAACAGATTAAAAAGCCATATAGAATAAATAACAAAAGTGATTTTTCAAAATTGAACTTACTTTTTAAAAGTTCAACAACCAGTACTATGTACGAGGTATACATGTTTGTGGTTTTTTAACGTGTAATTTCCGTCAAGGAATGCATATCTATTTAAATAATTTCCGTACATAAATAATCCTGATTGGAATTCTGATCAAGCATGTCCTTTAGATCGAGGATCTGTAGTAAAAAATCTACATTGTATCCCAGGATTGCAAGATTTGTTTTTGAACCTATCTCATTCATAAATATATATTAGAAAGGAACCGACTTTTTTGTGGAGCAATGTTCAGATTAATACGCCATCAACCCTTACTATTGATAACAGATTTAGACATATTACACAAAGTTCTGTAAATAATCATGAATATAAACATCCATTATGTAATGAGATGTTCAGTTACAACTGAATACAGGTAGGTCTGACACAACCGATACTTTAAATTAAAAAATTCTGATTCTGTACGAATCTTGTAATATCACTAGTAAATATGTTAACAGTGATATCGATCTTTCAATATCGGATTTACCCAAATATGCTAATTTGACTATTTTAAGCATCCAGCTGGTCGACATCTCGATCTGTATGTCCATACCTTGTGCGCTATTTGTATAAAATTACCAATTTCAACAAGGAATACTGATTCATATAAACTCATTTATTATAGTCGTACATAAAAAATATGCAATCAGTTTCAAAATAGACATGTAAATATATATTATGTGTGACAATATAATGCTAAAAATAGATTAATATTCAAATGGTACACGGCCTTTGAATTTGAAATTTGGATTAGAAATTTTTGGCTTTTCCTTGTTCCTCCAAATTTTGTAAGGTTATTTATGATGTCACTCGTATGTTTCTGAAACTAGAACGCTTGCTAGGTTAGTCGTTTATTTAATGTGGAAATCGAAAATCGGAATTGTTCTGTAGGAGCGTTGGATTCAAGATCATGGACATATATTCACATATTAAGTTTATATAACGGATATAGATTTAGAATACTTCCGATGCCCTCTCTTAAGTTTTACTGATTACAAACAGATTATTTTAGCCAATTGCGGTAAAATTTGGGCAATTAGTATCAAAAATTTTGATCTTGAAAATGAAATAAAAATCTTGAAAATGGTTTAGAATTATTGGATGAAAATGGTTTTTTGAAATACCAGAGGATAACTTAATGTATGTTTCGAAAATAAACATTCACTTACTACAACAATGGTGCGTGATTCTATATGTTGTTCCAAAGAATCTTGTTTTCTATTTATGTTTTTTGTATTCTTGCTGCTTTCTACTTACATTGGAATTTAGAGCTCGCCAATTCGTGAATCGGATATCTTCCATACCTTGAAAACGATAAAGCTGAGATTACTTAAAAGATTTTTAAGGATTATGTTCCGCAAATTTGATAAGAATTTTGACTCACAAAAAAAGCATGCTTTATTATTACCAATTGTAATGTTTTGAATATGTTTAATATGTCTTTTTATTCATTCATTTGACTTTATCAATTCATATTATAATTTATTAGGATATCATCCATGCTAAAAAGATTGGCGCTATAACAGAAGTGGTAAGGCGGAGTGTTGGTGTGCGTTGCTCGTGGGTTCAATTCCTGTGTTAGTACGGTGATTCTGATTACCCAGCTAACATCGGATAGTGAGCTTTTAGTTTGGTTCCGTACCACGTAGGTTTCAGTGGGAGTAGTGCCCCACACTGTTCAGTGTTGACCAAAGGCCAAGCTGTTTGTCAAGCGATTTCCTCTCTGATGACAAAAAATCGTCCATGCTATAAGATTTATGGGCAAATTACACCAGATATGCCGCTAATAATCTTGACCAATGCTGTAAAGTCTTATGAGTATGCACCTACGGCTAGTCAAATAGAAAATAGTGAAATATATATTGTTTTATTGGTCTAAGTTTATTTCTTTTTATACAAACATGTGGTGATAAAACAAGGCTAGAGATGCTGTAAACACCCCAGTAAGTACACGCTTTTGCTCCTGTCAAACAAAATTTACATTCAGATATACTCGCTATAAATCTTTTAAACACAAAAAACGTCCAAATAAGCCTTTAAGCTTTTATGTCTTACTGTTTAGTAGATAGAATTAAGGGTTGAATGTAGCCCAATACTGTTATTAACACGTTCATAATTTGTAAATTGAGATATGTGGCGTATTTGTGCATCGTTACGAATCAAACATTGCTTTGTGGAAGCTGACTATGTATATTTTGTCAAATAATACCAATTAAATTCTTATTTTACAGTATATAATCTATGAAAATCCGCCTGACATTTTCAACTAAACTTTTTTGTTGGATATCGTTGCATCGTTGCATTAAAAAGTGTTTTAATTTATAATGTTTTTCTAAAGCCAATTTGCAAAAATATCTTGAGGTTTAGGAAGTTGCGATTGGTCTCCTTTCACTATGGGGTTTATTTTATTTTGAATTTATTTATTATAAGGTACTTGATTTTGCATTTACGATCGAATGGCTAATACAGCCTATTTATTTTAAATTTTATGTCAAAGTTAAAATGTGAATTTAGAATATAATACGGTAGTAGTTGTCGAGGTTGCATTGTTATATTGAAAAATCGATTAGAGTATTTGTTTGTATTATATCATTCGAATAACAATAACAATAATATCTATCGATTACTGTGACTAACAAAACTCAACACAATGAATCGAGAAGCGTGTACAGTAAGCTACGTAAAAAGAATATTCATAAAAATTCATACATTGACACATTAAGTTTTCCAAATTATTATCTTTGACATTTTTCAACACGGTGTTCAAAAGTTCTTTCTCCTCTTGAAAGGAAGTATATACTGGAACCTCCCGTATTTCATAAAAGAGTCAGAGTTATTGTTTTAATCGCCTTGCGTTATCTTCTTTAAATTAAACAAATGGCAATCTTTATATTTATATTAAGATTAAGAATAACAAGTTGATCGTGAGGTTAATAGTTTTATATATAAAGTGATACCAAATAGAGACGAAATCCACTAGATGACTTGAATACAGTTTCCTTAAGCCATTTCAATACAATTCCTTTTTAATCATTGGACATAAACCATAAAGTTATGTGTTTAACATATTTGAAATCATAGTATTTTAACAAAACGTTAGCGGACTAATTACACGCGCAACACAAATGCTTATTACACTTTGTATTGACCAGCTACTTCTCAAGTTCCGTCATAATCTGTTACAGTCGTATATCTAATTATGATTTGATATCTCGTGTCTGGTACTGAAGTTGTGACTCTTGATTAAATTGACTAAATAGCTAGGTAGTCATCATGCGTTATTAAATTTATCCGAAAATATATTGAGAACATTAAGAAATCGATTTTATAAATGAAACATTGAGAATCCGGTTTCAAAAAATAAATATTCTTCATCATGAAAAGTTTTACGCGCTCATTTCTCATTCATAAGATTTTCAATACATTTTCTTGTGGATATAAATTTTAGGCTTGGAAAATGAAAACATACTACACCCAGAAATAAGGTCATACAAACACCAGGTATGCATATATACATAAGCACACTTTGAAATAAATGGATATATAAATGTACGATATAAGCAAATTATAATGTGATATTCGTGAAAAAGGTATACGTCCTCTAGATGCAGGGGCTTAAAACTGAAACAGATACACTTTCTCAAGATAAGTCGATATGCCATAACTTTTGCATGTCATTTATCTCTTCTTGTTAATACAAGACATTTAGAAAACATAGATGAATTGTTGCTTAACCGGCAAGGTATAAGGTAAGTGCAGTCATAACATTAAGTTCACGTAATCAACACTTTCTAGGGATCAATTTTTATGCCAATAGAAATCACAAATATATAATGTAAAAAAATTGAACTACCGAGATACCCCAAATTTAAGCCCGTGGTGTTATCTGAAATTTCGAGTATAAAGGATATCAAATAATCCCATGGGTCTAATAACAAGGGGTCTAAACACTAGGTATTCCCATAAATAATGGAAATAACAATTTCTTTGAGTCTATTTTTTATAATAACATTAAAATATAAAATATCATTATAATATATAATCCATCTTAATCACGCCCTTATAGCAAATTTTATACGGCTCCTCTTAGTATAAACTCATTCTCTTATACGGCGACCAAAAATCACAGTGTTAAAATATATCTACAATCAAAAATACCTAGTTTATTCGTCTTTCTCTTCATCTTTTTCACGATATACTGTTTTTATATCTCACATGTTAGTATGCCTAAACATCAAGGTTTTCGATGTCGGAAACAGGGTCATTATTCAAATCTTTATTCTTTTAATGTAAATTATCAAGAACAAATTTTTCTCCGTTTGCAGAGACAATACATACTTCGAACAATTTTTTTAGAACAGAGACGAAATCAGAGCCCATCATAACTATATCTCTTGAAACAATGTATCTCATATTTTGCGCACTTATGCTTCAAATGGGGTGTTTACTGCAACATCAAAGGGTTGTAGGATGCATGTTTTCAAACAAAAGTGCATGTTGTTTCAAACGAACTACGTAGGTATTGAACGATTTTCAATATCGTGATTCATGATATATTGGTACCGTATTTTTCCACCCACAAAAGCACGCCTTTATAGCCAATTTTTAAGATAATTGTGATTTTGCCAAGAGGAGCACCTCACTTATATAGGGCCCGTTACTCATAGGGAAGCCTCACTCATAAAAGCACCTGTTCCATACGGACATCTCGTTCATAAAGACAGTTAATCCTCGTTTTGTGGAGCAGGTCTACATAATTTAAACAGATTAGTAGCTTATTATAAAGTTAATTACTAACGTTTAAAATAGGGCTTTGGAACTTTTTGATGCTAAGCTGACGTGTATAAAGAAAGCTATTGAAAACGTTT